>ML814984.1:149974-160369 GCA_009831015.1 Picea engelmannii | reverse complement strand
TTATTTGAAAAAGAAAAAGAAATTAGCATAGTGTTGTGTTTTCTTCTCATCTTGAAAGCATTTCAAAATAAAAATAAGAAAGAGAATCCTTCTTTTCCAGTGTTCTTATAAGTTTCATTTTTTGCAAGAGTCTGAAACAACATCAGTTGCACTACCACACCTTTTGTGTAAATCAAGCTTTAAAATCAAATGCTTAACTTGAAATTTATTAGACTTTATGTTTGTAGGGTTTACCAACTAGTTTAGGGTTTTAGGGCCTTGAATTAGGTGTGAAGAGGAAACTCTTCAAGGCCACTTTAAAACAAACATTGGATTTTGAGATAGGGAGTGTCTTAAGCTCAATGTCGTAAGAGTTAGCCGAGACCCCCCTCTAACACATGGGATAACGAGGTCACGTGAGGAAAGGAAGAGGAGATAACCCCTCCAAAGTTGGACTAAACGTAGTGGGGATTGTATATTGAGGGTCTTTCTCGGGAATAATACCGATCACATTTACCTACGGAGCTTTGTGGACCTCGAATCCGTTCGAGAACCTAAGTTTTCGTCTGGACCAATTTATTTTGGCACCCTTGAAGGGCTTCATACTTGTTATCCTGTTCATTACGATCTGCTCGACTGTCGACTGTACCTGCCTAGTGACTGACTGCGAGCCGACAACTTAGTTTCCTATATTTTTCGGACTTACACAGGTGACTGTGGGGGTATACCATGATACCTAGGGCGCACGTCGGATAGTGCTTCATAGAGTATACCCAGAGGGTGATTCTGTGTTCGATTTTCACTTACACCATTTAATTTCTCTAGTGTCAATTGACATAACTATCCTTCCCACTAGTTAGTCGATTGCTTGATTTATCTTTAGGAAACTTTTATTGTGTCCTTTGTGCTCCCTAGTTTTCCATAGTGAGTTAGTCAGTAATTTCTTTGGCTTTCTGACCTAAGGTGGTAGACCACCCACTCTGTCAGTCGTGAGGAATCTCCATTCTTCCGCTTGGAAACATGGTGCTACCTCTTTATAGGCATTGTTTTTTATAACACTGGTTCTCTAGAGCCAGTGTGTGAGATTTTTACGAACTTGAACGATCCCACAAGGGGAGAACCTATGCATAATATATCCATGGATAGAGTTCCCAAACATACCAACCAAGCAACCCCTTCAAAAGGGGATTCTTGTGATTTTCCTTTTTTCAGAAACGTTGGTGTCCCTTTGATGTCCACTTTGTACATTCCTGGGTTGAATGTGGGATTACCAGTTTGGTTGGGTACCATTCCAAATGTACCAAATTCTCTTGATGCTTCTCAGTTAAGCACCTTATGTCATGGGCATCATGTTGATGTTCCTTCATCAATAAAATCTTATCCTCCTACTTCTACCTTCTCTGGTGAAAGTATAGATACTATTAATCAAAAGTCTAAATGAAATAGAAATAGGAAGAATAGGAAGAAGAAACAACCAACCTATGCTAGTAATGTTGGAAAGTTATCACCTACCTCTGCGAGTCATGTTGGAGATAGGTCATCAACCTATGTAAGTCATGTTGAAGACCAACACCCAGCCTCTGCAAGTCATGCTGGGGGGAAACCACCAACCTCTTCTAGTCATGTTGGAAAGTTATCACCAACCTCTATGAGTCATGTTGGTGATAGGTCGTCAACCTCTGCAAGTCATGTTGAAGACCAACACCCATCCTCTACAAGTCACACTGGCTGAAAATGTCTAGTCATTGCTAGTCATACTGGAAATTGGTTTGTAGCCTTTGTGAGTCATGTTATCGACCAATCACCAACCTCTGCAAGTCATGTTTGAGATGTGAAACCAAATACTACTAGTCATGTTGGGGGCATTAATTCTGTTGATAAACTTAGAGGGATAGGACATAAGACTAAGTTTACTTGTAAGTTTTGTAAGGGAGATCACCTTACTCATCTGTGCCTTGGCTTTCCAGAGGCACGAATATTGTGGTCCTTGTCTGCAAGCTCTTATGATTTTGAGTCTTCTGAGGTTTGTTCATAGTATATTTAGTCAGTGTTTGAGAAAGTGGTTGTGTCGATGCAATCTTCGGCTGATTCCACTCCTTTTTTAGGGGGCGATGAGCCTTCAAACCATGTTGTCTCACAACCTATTCAGCTAGTGGTTGATGAAGTGGTCATACCGATGCACTCTTCGTTTGATCCCACTCTTCTCATGGAGAGTGTTGAGTCTACCAAAGTGGTCACGCCGATGCAATCTTCGGTTGATCCCACTCTCCCCTTGGGGAGTGATGTGTCTACCAACTATGTTTTTACCATTTCTAGTTTAGTACTTTTAGAACAAGGGGGCATTCCTCTCACTTTGAGCACACCCCCTCCAAGCCCCAGGATGGTTTCCTTTGATTGGAATGACCTTGTTGAGCCTTTCCTTCCTTCTTCTGCACCTTTTCAAATAAGGGTTGAAGTTAATTCAAATAACATTTACCGATGTATTGTAGATGAAGGAGCCTCCACAAGTATTTTATCCTCCTCGGTTTGGAAAGATTTTGGTTCTCTTGAGCTTGTGTCTACATCTCATGAGTTGTTGGGTTTTGACAGACATCCTAGTGAATATTTGTGGGTTCCTCCCTAGTTTCCTATCTTGTTAGGTGGGAATATTTTCCTTGTCAATGTTATAGTGGTGCAAGGCCCGTTAGATTTCAATATGATTCTCGGGTGTGATTATGTATATGCTATGAATGTTGTGGTGTCTACGCTCATCCGAGTGATGCATTTCTCTCATAATGGAAGCATTTTCGCTATCAACCAACTGAAATATGATAATCACCATCCTAATTTGGCATTATTTCAGGCTTCCCCTGTATACGTTCCTAGTGTTTGTGTAGAATCTACCCCACAAGACTCCCTCATGAGCACGCTTTGTTGTCTTTCAAGCTCGCTTTAAAATTTGAAAGCAACATCCAATGAGACTGTATTTATTCTTTTCAATATTGTATGGATTACTTGAGAAAAGTATCCCCCTGGAGTCTTCTTTAAGCCCTTTTTAGAATCTCTAAAATTGAAAGTATTGCCGAGTGATCTTGTTTCCCTTCACGCTCGCCAAACTCAAATTTGAAGGCACATCTGTCTGGCGATCGTTCCATTGGTCAAATGGCCAAAATCCAAGTCGTTCACACAACCATAGTTACACAATATGATTATCCTCCATCTTAACCATCGCAGATGAGTATACCCTACATTGGAGGTCAATCTTCAATGGGAGGCCAACCTTCAGCTGGAGGGAAATCTTCAGTCGGAGGGAAAATTTTCACTAAGGGGAAACCTATGTGGTTGCAACATAAAAAATCCATGGGGAAAGTCGCTCCTGCAATTCCTTATATCCTACTAACATTGGCCTGTATCTTGAACACCCATTTCCAGGAGTTGATAATCCTTTATGGGGTCAACCTAATCCAAGGGGAATTCCTCTGCAAGGAAATTTTCCCTATCAAAACGTAAACCCCGTAATTCAAACACAACAGTCCCTTCAATCACCATACATGGGGGTTCATTTATGCTCTCCCCAAGGATCTTGTCGAACATGCGAAGGATTGCTACTGAGACCGTATTGGGCCCGGGGATCAACCATCTGATCGACTGCCCCTACCCGACCATCAATTCAATATCAGTATGTAGGAGGTCCATCACAGTGCATGGGTGGACAATAAAGACAACCACCTTACATGGGTGGGAAACCCAGGAAACCACCATACATAGGAGGACCATCTAGTTTTTCCATCTCGTCGCAACCTGGATTTGGTCATACTTGTGTTACCACTAGTATCCACATGCCAAACGAAAAATTCCATTCTTGGCTACATTATATCTTCCAGATCTGTCACATTTGACAAACAATCCCATTCTACATGCCCCATTTTGGCCCGCCATCCCTCCCAAATTATCGTCCAACATCCCAAAATTTGATGGAAAACTTGGGGAAGCGCTTAACAATCATGTATGAATTTTTGTTTATGGTGTTCTTCCAAATCTTTAATGGGCGATTCCATTTTTCTGATACTCTTTCAGAGAACACTTATAGGTGAAAAAACAAAATGGTATATTGCGCTTATGCATAACTCCTTTGTCGACTTTAATTCTCTTGCCATGGCTTTCCTGATGCATTTTCAGTCTTCTATATGGTATGATACCAGTACAAAACTTTTGAACTAACTCTGACAATCCTCTTCCACCCACATATATGATCATATTCATAGTGGAGGTAGTGGATATGGTTTATTAAAGCTCTAATTCCATACCAACTCCTCGCGGATTGGTTTACAAAGTTTCTCTTACCTCCCATTTCCCATGATGTTGCTATGGGAAATGTTGTTATTGAGGAGCATGCTATCAGTTGTGCGCAATATTTGGACTTGGTATATTCCCAGTCTGGCACTCTTTTTGATTTGATCCCTCATGCTCCTCATCCATCGAACGATCCGACAATACCTGCTCCGTACTCAGTTTCCCTTTCAAACACCACAAAAATTTTTGATCCTACTCAAACCTCTGAGGTGAATGTGGTCCATTCCACTTCATCTAAGAAACCATGAGTTAAGAAGAAAAAAAATGGTAAATCCAAGAAATCTTCTGACCAACAGGATACTACACAGATTGTTGATACTCAACTGAATAAGAAGGCTAAGTTTCCTTGCATGATCTGTGAGGAATACCACTACACGGAATATTGTTCTCGTCATGAGTCTGTCACTAAATTTATTAAGGGTACTTCCCAACCGGTTCAATAGAAACATCTAGTTGCACAAAATCCTGCCCCTCTGCAAGGGGTAAATGTAGGTCATTCCCACCATGAGGATGCTTCCATGAGTGCCTTTGAGGTGTACATGTTTAAGGCTGTTAGTGTAACGACTCGAGAAAATACCTATGACACTCCTCCAAGTGATTAGGATAATAGAAAGGATATCGATCAACCCTCCACATCCATTCCTCCTATATCTTTCAATCCTCTTTAGAATGAGAAGCCACTTTCTGATGCAGTGTTGTGCCCGCCCAAGAGCGCAATTTAAAAAGTGAAATTTAATACAAATGCTCACACTACCCAAAACTACAACATTGTTGAATATTTGGTGCATGCACCTTGTGCTATGTTATCCCTCAAAGTTCTACAACACTGTCCAAGTCAACATAGAACCCTGTTTCCAGCCATTGGAGGTATGGATCTGAAGGAATCAAATTTGATTACGTTTAATCTAGATTATTTTAAGGAGAGGTTCTCCCACCATTTATCATTCCAAATTAAAATTTTGGTTGGTGGCAAGAACATCCATCGCACTATTTGGGATGAGGGAGCCTCCACCTGTGTCATGTCTTTTCATTGTTAGAGAGCCCTTGGTTCTCCTAAACTTACCCAATATCTTACCACCTTGAAAGTGTTTGATGGATGTGTTTCCATCCTGATGGACTCTTGAAATATTTTGTTGTGAAATTGAAGGGTAAGATTGTTTCAGTCGATATCGATGTGGTTGACGCTCCCCTGGATTACAATTTTTTACTTGGTCGTAGTTGGTTTTATTTGATGACTGTTGTTGCATCTTAAATGTTTCATATTTTATGATTTCCCCATCAATGAAAAATTGTCACTGTTGACCCATTGACTATATAACTTCATTTGTCCACAATGATGCAACGAATAATGTTCCTTTTCTAGGACATTCTAGTCTTAAGAGTGTAGGAGTAGGTCTTCTTAAGGATTCCTCGCTCATGGGGGTTTTTATTTTTCTTAGTCCTACCACTCCACAAGTTTCCATGTTAAATATGATTTCAACTCAAGTGCAATAATCCATAGGATCACTTGATCCTTTGGTAGTACCTGGTCGTAATGAGCATAGTTCTTTTCCTGTGTCAAGATCATTAAAAAATGAAATAGACACTTAAGAGCATAGTTCATTTTCTTTGTCAATCTTGGTAAAAAATGAAACAGAACCCCATCCATTCGAATTGAGTCTCACTCTGGATCGAGTACTTGAACCTTCTTTTCCTCCTCCTAGTGAAAATATTCCTTTTAGTAATGAGACGCCTGAACAAGGAAATAAGAAGAGTCATTGAAGGAAATGATGTTTGGGGGGCAGGTCTCCAGACTCTAGACCTCGTGATGGGATGAAGCCACTAGCTTCTATCACACAAGCTAGGGAAAAAACACCTCTAGAGAGACACGCTGCTAGGAGAGATCCTTGATTGAGGGTTATTTCCATCGTAACGTAGTAGTTTTTTCTAAAAAGAGATTAGTCTTTGTTATTTCTCATGCTCGTAAATACATGAGAATAGGTTACCAATCTTAGTCTTTGTTCTTTATTGTTCTCATTAATACAAGAGAATAGGTTACCGAGTATAATTTTATCTCTTTTTCAGAATCGTAAAATCTATACGAAAAAGGAACTCTTTGGAGTCTCCTTTAAGCTCTTTTCAGACTCCCTTAACATGAAAATATTATCTAGTGAGCTTGATTCCTTTCACACTCGTTAAAATGTTTGAAAGGGCATCTTTCGAGTTGTGGTTTATCTATTTTTCGACCTCGCGAGACTAATTATGAAAAAGGAATAATCTAGTCAAGCATGACTAGATGAGTTCTCCCATGTATCTTTTTACACTTTTTTTCGGGCTAGGGAGACTAAATTTACGAAAAAGTCATCCAAGGAGTCATCCTTAATTTATTTTCAGACTCTCTAAACATAAAAAACCACCAAGTTTACCTTCTTTGGGATCGTAAAACTATGCATCAAAGGACCTATTTGCATCCAATATCTAGGACCTAAGAAGGACCAAACCCCTCCTTGTCCAGGTTCGTTAAACATATGTCGAGGGAATCATTTGAAGGATGAGATATACCAATAATTTGTTATCCTCCTCAAGCTCGTTAAAAACAAAAGAGGTACTCACCAATCATGGTGAGGGAAAATTGAAGGAAGTAGGTCAAGCTTTTTGGAATCCTTTATAGAAACTATTATCTCCCTTGAACATGGAACCTGCTTGCGTCTCTTCTTACAATTGGGTAATCTGCTTGTATTTGAGTCATACCAATTCAGTGTTTCATTATACTTTTTCGTTTCAGTTGAAGAGTGATCTTATTTTCATCACATTGTGTTCTTGGTACTTGTTGAATCAATGCTGCCAAGTCATTTGTCATGCCTCATCATGTTCAAGGGAAGTTTCACTTCAAACCATCCATATGTAGTATTACCGATTTCCATTTTTTGTGTCAGTCCATACTCATTCGATCCACCATCTCACATCAATTTCCTGTGTCAATTTCTTGTTGATGATGGGGGATACACCATGGCCCTCATTCAAGGAGTCTATTCCTATTGAATTCAACACATTATCCAAGAATTAGGATTAGAAACAAGTTAGTACCTTGGGACATGCATGCCTCAATGGCAGGACTCCTCGCTTCTGATAATAGATTTACATCATTGACCTCTGATCGAATGATTCCACAAATGTTTGACCTCAACTCATTTATTCACATTCGCTAGAATGTAATTAAAGGTACCTTGGGAATCATTGTCATCATTGGTTATTTCCCTCACACTTGTTAACAGTATACCTCAATGACTAGTAATCAAGTGGTTTCTACCATGTTCAACATCAAGTCATTTATTCACTTGGCTAGACTATACCGTTTCAAGATCGAGACAAAGACCCTATGTTGGGTGCTCACTCTGTTATGTTCTTTTCCCAGGATGCGATGGAGATAATTTGAGCATGTAAATGATTTCAATACAATCACCATGCTGAAAATCTTATTGATATATATATTGTCAAATAGATCCACATTGTATTGATCTGTGGCTATGTTTTGTCATCTCATAGCTCCACTATATATTTTTTGTGGTTGTGATCAGTTCATGTCATGGAGATATGGATCCATATTCTATCTTTGGTGGCCATATCCTTAGTCAATATTCTCATGGATCCATAGTGTATTGGTCGAAAACCATGCTTTGAGTCATCTCGTATTCCGAACATTGGTATGTCTGCCTCGGAAATGGAACATATATGTGTGTTGACTGATGATTGTTTGCATCTTTTTCTAGGTTCTCCTACTCCAACACCCTTGCATTGAAGAATTTGTAAAGTGTTTTGGCCATCAGTTTCTCTTCTAACCTCACACGTTAGGGGGCATCTATTACACGCAAAAATTTCACATTGAGTTTCGCACCCTAAGTGTCGCAAGTGTCACAAAGTGATGTATGCACCTTGTTAATTGTTGCATGCACTGTCGCAACTATCGTATGCACCTTAGAAAGTGTCACATTCATTTTTTTAAGTGCTGCAACCACTTGACACCATGAAAGACATTTTCCATGATACCTAAGTCATGTTGGAGGAAGAAACCTATCATTTCAAGGCCAAAAACATGCCTTTTACTTGGAAAATCGACCATTTTTTGAGCATTTATGAAGGGTGGTTCCCCCCTTCCCATGTATATGGAGAATCGATGCTCCCATTTCCATGTTAATGGGGCACCACTTTTGGACATTGGTGCTCTATCTCTAACTAAGGGGGAGCACCACTTTTGGTTAGAGGAAATAAAGGAGAATCCCACCTCTTTATAGGGGCCAGATCCGGGGAGATGAGGTTGGTTGTGCTCAAATTCTATACTATGGATTTATATTAGGATATAATCCCAACTTAAGGAGCCATATCCTCAACCATTTACCTCATTAGATCATGATGGTTAAGCCTCTCAAGCCTATATATTGAAGGAATTTCCAAGGTGAAAGGGGGAAGAATTCAGATATCAAACCTTTGATCTTGGGAGAAGCATCAACATTTTGATTTCAAGGTTCATGCAAGGGTTGGACGAGGAGATCTTGGAGAAGATTGATGCATTGTAAAACATGCTTTGTAACTGCCTTATTTAGCTTTCCAATTAATAATAACTTGGCCTATTCCCTTCAAGTTCACATGTTTTACATTTTCTTGTCTATTATTATTTCAATATTCATAGATAGATTTGCTTTGTCTAATCATATACAGTGGTAGGAAGAGTTCCTTTCCTAGTCTTTGTAGGACCTTAGTTGCGTTGAGGAGTTTGTATCAAGCCCAAGGATTTAAGCAGAGAGGATGAAAATCACAACAAGGTACACCACATTCTTCTTCTCTCTTGCTCAATTGATTGAGTTAGATCTATAGGGACGATAGAAACCATTTTTTTAATTTTGTCTTTGTACCAAAGATAGGGGTCTTGATCCAAAGGGGAGATTATCCTGTTAGTAGGGTAACATTTATCACAATTGTAAGTTTTAAACCTGCGAAGTAAAGCAATGAATATAGATTCTTAAGCAATATAGAAATTAATCAATGGCTCATACACAAAGTACACAGAGATTTTTACCGGAAACCCTCAACTGGGAAAACCTTTCTTATTTTCATTATATCGAATTTCACCATTCACCATACAATATATACAATGTTTCTAGGTATTCCGTAGATACCAAAACCCTAATCCCTTAATCCGGGATTAATTTACAAATCAGCTAAAAATAGCAAAATCCGCTAAAAATAGAAAAAACCGCCCAAAAAAAATTTCGGGGCGCTGCCTCGGGCTACCACCCGGTGCCGAACGCTGCGCGTAACCAGGGGAGGGCATACCTGCCCCCCTGGGACCCCCCTAGGAAAGCACCCGGCGCACACGACAGAGCTCTAGGTGAAGGGATCGTCAGACCCAATTGTCATATCTGATGCACCCACACACACACACATGCAAAGAATATAACACATACCCAACATTATCCCACTTGTTGTTTTCTTTTCATCCAGGGCTCCAGGGGATTATATAGTCAACAATCCAGGGCAGCAATGCCCATTGTTACTCTACACCAAGAGAACTTTTCTATGCTCACAAACTTTGTCAATGAATCTGCAACATTCTTCAAAGTGTCAACCTTTTCCACCAATACCTTCTTTTCCTCAACCATGTCTCTCACAAAGTGATACTGAACATCAATATGCTTTGTCTTCGAATGATAAGCTGGGTTCTTTTCCAGGAATATTGCACTCTGACTTTCACAGTCTAATCTCACTGCTTGTTGTACCAACCCAATACCTGAACACAATCTTTGTAACCATACTGCTTCCTTGCTTGCATGAGTGGCTGCCATGTATTCAACTTCTGTAGTTGAGAGTGCCACTACAACCTGTCTTTTTCTCATCCAACTGATTTCTCCTCCAAATAGGTTAAACATATACCCACTTGTAGATCTTCTGCGATCCAAATCTCCAACCCAGTCTGCATCAACAAAGCCATGTATGTCCACCACTCTGTCCAATCCCGGTCTTCCTTGGTAGCACAATCCATAATTGGTGGTGCCACGAAGATACCTGAAGACCCTCTTTACTACTGTCCAATGCTCCTTCCCTGGTTTT
>ML814984.1:121489-149874 GCA_009831015.1 Picea engelmannii | reverse complement strand
GGATGTTGGACGATAATTTGGGAGGGATGGCGGGCCAAAATGGGGCATGTAGAATGGGATTGTTTGTCAAATGTGACAGATCTGGAAGATATAATGTAGCCAAGAATGGAATTTTTCGTTTGGCATGTGGATACTAGTGGTAACACAAGTATGACCAAATCCAGGTTGCGACGAGATGGAAAAACTAGATGGTCCTCCTATGTATGGTGGTTTCCTGGGTTTCCCACCCATGTAAGGTGGTTGTCTTTATTGTCCACCCATGCACTGTGATGGACCTCCTACATACTGATATTGAATTGATGGTCGGGTAGGGGCAGTCGATCAGATGGTTGATCCCCGGGCCCAATACGGTCTCAGTAGCAATCCTTCGCATGTTCGACAAGATCCTTGGGGAGAGCATAAATGAACCCCCATGTATGGTGATTGAAGGGACTGTTGTGTTTGAATTACGGGGTTTACGTTTTGATAGGGAAAATTTCCTTGCAGAGGAATTCCCCTTGGATTAGGTTGACCCCATAAAGGATTATCAACTCCTGGAAATGGGTGTTCAAGATACAGGCCAATGTTAGTAGGATATAAGGAATTGCAGGAGCGACTTTCCCCATGGATTTTTTATGTTGCAACCACATAGGTTTCCCCTTAGTGAAAATTTTCCCTCCGACTGAAGATTTCCCTCCAGCTGAAGGTTGGCCTCCCATTGAAGATTGACCTCCAATGTAGGGTATACTCATCTGCGATGGTTAAGATGGAGGATAATCATATTGTGTAACTATGGTTGTGTGAACGACTTGGATTTTGGCCATTTGACCAATGGAACGATCGCCAGACAGATGTGCCTTCAAATTTGAGTTTGGCGAGCGTGAAGGGAAACAAGATCACTCGGCAATACTTTCAATTTTAGAGATTCTAAAAAGGGCTTAAAGAAGACTCCAGGGGGATACTTTTCTCAAGTAATCCATACAATATTGAAAAGAATAAATACAGTCTCATTGGATGTTGCTTTCAAATTTTAAAGCGAGCTTGAAAGACAACAAAGCGTGCTCATGAGGGAGTCTTGTGGGGTAGATTCTACACAAACACTAGGAACGTATACAGGGGAAGCCTGAAATAATGCCAAATTAGGATGGTGATTATCATATTTCAGTTGGTTGATAGCGAAAATGCTTCCATTATGAGAGAAATGCATCACTCGGATGAGCGTAGACACCACAACATTCATAGCATATACATAATCACACCCGAGAATCATATTGAAATCTAACGGGCCTTGCACCACTATAACATTGACAAGGAAAATATTCCCACCTAACAAGATAGGAAACTAGGGAGGAACCCACAAATATTCACTAGGATGTCTGTCAAAACCCAACAACTCATGAGATGTAGACACAAGCTCAAGAGAACCAAAATCTTTCCAAACCGAGGAGGATAAAATACTTGTGGAGGCTCCTTCATCTACAATACATCGGTAAATGTTATTTGAATTAACTTCAACCCTTATTTGAAAAGGTGCAGAAGAAGGAAGGAAAGGCTCAACAAGGTCATTCCAATCAAAGGAAACCATCCTGGGGCTTGGAGGGGGTGTGCTCAAAGTGAGAGGAATGCCCCCTTGTTCTAAAAGTACTAAACTAGAAATGGTAAAAACATAGTTGGTAGACACATCACTCCCCAAGGGGAGAGTGGGATCAACCGAAGATTGCATCGGCGTGACCACTTTGGTAGACTCAACACTCTCCATGAGAAGAGTGGGATCAAACGAAGAGTGCATCGGTATGACCACTTCATCAACCACTAGCTGAATAGGTTGTGAGACAACATGGTTTGAAGGCTCATCGCCCCCTAAAAAAGGAGTGGAATCAGCCGAAGATTGCATCGACACAACCACTTTCTCAAACACTGACTAAATATACTATGAACAAACCTCAGAAGACTCAAAATCATAAGAGCTTGCAGACAAGGACCACAATATTCGTGCCTCTGGAAAGCCAAGGCACAGATGAGTAAGGTGATCTCCCTTACAAAACTTACAAGTAAACTTAGTCTTATGTCCTATCCCTCTAAGTTTATCAACAGAATTAATGCCCCCAACATGACTAGTAGTATTTGGTTTCACATCTCAAACATGACTTGCAGAGGTTGGTGATTGGTCGATAACATGACTCACAAAGGCTACAAACCAATTTCCAGTATGACTAGCAATGACTAGACATTTTCAGCCAGTGTGACTTGTAGAGGATGGGTGTTGGTCTTCAACATGACTTGCAGAGGTTGACGACCTATCACCAACATGACTCATAGAGGTTGGTGATAACTTTCCAACATGACTAGAAGAGGTTGGTGGTTTCCCCCCAGCATGACTTGCAGAGGCTGGGTGTTGGTCTTCAACATGACTTACATAGGTTGATGACCTATCTCCAACATGACTCGCAGAGGTAGGTGATAACTTTCCAACATTACTAGCATAGGTTGGTTGTTTCTTCTTCCTATTCTTCCTATTTCTATTTCATTTAGACTTTTGATTAATAGTATCTATACTTTCACCAGAGAAGGTAGAAGTAGGAGGATAAGATTTTATTGATGAAGGAACATCAACATGATGCCCATGACATAAGGTGCTTAACTGAGAAGCATCAAGAGAATTTGGTACATTTGGAATGGTACCCAACCAAACTGGTAATCCCACATTCAACCCAGGAATGTACAAAGTGGACATCAAAGGGACACCAACGTTTCTGAAAAAAGGAAAATCACAAGAATCCCCTTTTGAAGGGGTTGCTTGGTTGGTATGTTTGGGAACTCTATCCATGGATATATTATGCATAGGTTCTCCCCTTGTGGGATCGTTCAAGTTCGTAAAAATCTCACACACTGGCTCTAGAGAACCAGTGTTATAAAAAACAATGCCTATAAAGAGGTAGCACCATGTTTCCAAGCGGAAGAATGGAGATTCCTCACGACTGACAGAGTGGGTGGTCTACCACCTTAGGTCAGAAAGCCAAAGAAATTACTGACTAACTCACTATGGAAAACTAGGGAGCACAAAGGACACAATAAAAGTTTCCTAAAGATAAATCAAGCAATCGACTAACTAGTGGGAAGGATAGTTATGTCAATTGACACTAGAGAAATTAAATGGTGTAAGTGAAAATCGAACACAGAATCACCCTCTGGGTATACTCTATGAAGCACTATCCGACGTGCGCCCTAGGTATCATGGTATACCCCCACAGTCACCTGTGTAAGTCCGAAAAATATAGGAAACTAAGTTGTCGGCTCGCAGTCAGTCACTAGGCAGGTACAGTCGACAGTCGAGCAGATCGTAATGAACAGGATAACAAGTATGAAGCCCTTCAAGGGTGCCAAAATAAATTGGTCCAGACGAAAACTTAGGTTCTCGAACGGATTCGAGGTCCACAAAGCTCCGTAGGTAAATGTGATCGGTATTATTCCCGAGAAAGACCCTCAATATACAATCCCCACTACGTTTAGTCCAACTTTGGAGGGGTTATCTCCTCTTCCTTTCCTCACGTGACCTCGTTATCCCATGTGTTAGAGGGGGGTCTCGGCTAACTCTTACGACATTGAGCTTAAGACACTCCCTATCTCAAAATCCAATGTTTGTTTTAAAGTGGCCTTGAAGAGTTTCCTCTTCACACCTAATTCAAGGCCCTAAAACCCTAAACTAGTTGGTAAACCCTACAAACATAAAGTCTAATAAATTTCAAGTTAAGCATTTGATTTTAAAGCTTGATTTACACAAAAGGTGTGGTAGTGCAACTGATGTTGTTTCAGACTCTTGCAAAAAATGAAACTTATAAGAACACTGGAAAAGAAGGATTCTCTTTCTTATTTTTATTTTGAAATGCTTTCAAGATGAGAAGAAAACACAACACTATGCTAATTTCTTTTTCTTTTTCAAATAACAATTCAAAGAAAATGCAAAGAAAGAAAGAGACCTAAAAAACTAGTTTTTTTTATATATATATTTTCTTCCAATCAAAGCATAACTAACAAAAGATTCTAAAAGAAACTGATGAATATACAATTCATGGCCCCCCCAATGATGAATACAACTCATTTTTATTAAAAAAACAAGCCAAAAAAGCTTGAAAACACAGAGAGAGAAAACAAAGGAAAACTAAGGAACAAGTTAACCAAAACTTTAACCCAAGCTATGTCCGAAGACAGAGACTCTAACAGGTTCAAGAAAATATCGAGAAGTCCAAACTTCTATCAGGAAAGAGACAAACTCTCTCTTTGTTAAAAAACACTTTCAAGACACACAGGCGTGGGTTGTTGCATCAGCATCCTGCGTATGTACGCATGCTATCTACTGTGTAGAGCGTGTATGTATGCGGTCTGACCCAAAACAGGGCACGCATACCTCTGGGAATTTTGAAAAATAAAAAGACAAGGCGGACTAACAGGGCAGGGAAAGTTGGTATGCACCTTGCAGTTGACCAGAAACCCTTAAAAGACTCAGTAAAATTGACTAAAAATCAAAAGGAAAATCAAGAAGCCATACCCAAAAAACCTCCCTAAAAACCCTAGAGAGACTCCCCAGTGGAGTCGCCAATTCTACTAGTGGGAAAATCCCCCTATAACTATACCAGGGTTTAGGATAGAGACAGAGAAAATGACCTCCTAAAAGTCAATCTAGTTTCTACACTACCCCAAACATACCAAAATGGATGAACATAAAGCAGTAGAAGAGAAGATCGGTAACTGTACCTTTTATCCAACATTTGGTGATTATCTCCTCAAGCTCTGTAGCTCCCAAGGATGCAAGTCTCCTCCCAAAGCTAACCTGCATCAAAAACTAGGAAAACAAGGCTACACGCATTTTATTTCTATTCATAAATTAGGGTTAGATATCAAATGTTGTGTATAAATCAAAGAAAATACATAAAACATCATCATTTGGGACAGGGAAAAGAGATTATTTTATTCATTAAACAAACACTGAAAATTACAATCCTTGTCGACCACCGTTCTGCGAACCTGTTTTGGGCTCCTCTTTACAATGATCTAAGTGTGCCTTCAATAATCCTCTTCTCACAATCTACTAATATCCTCAATGAAAAGGAATGGATTGAATGGAAGAAATGGAGTTGAAGAGGGAATGTTGAGGCAATAACTCACAAATGGTTGCAAATGCTTGGGCAAGGAAGGGAAGTGAAATTGGACAAAGTTTCATTGTTCTAATGATTGGTTGCGAAATGAGACCCCAACACCTCCTTTTATATGATGAAAGGATGGTTATTCGGTTGGGGGACGGTCTATAGCAAGTGAATTGGTTGGGAAGCCTCCAATAGTCCGTAAATTCCACCGAATTCCTTACAACTTTTTAATTTTTGCAACTTTTCAAGGTATACGCGGTTTTTTTAGTGTGCATCAAGTGTATGTACACAGGAAGTAGTTTTTCAAGGCCCGTACATTCTCTAAAAATTGGTTTTTTAAGTAGATATCCTCAACAGTGATTTGGAAAATTATGCAAGTAAGAAGGCCAATGCCATGTATGCATGAGTAGGGAATTTTAGGGCTATAACAGTAAGGCACTTGGTGTGTGCATGTGTGGAAATAGTGAAGCAGGGAGATGTATTTGCAAGTGCTTGAGTCGGGGATACCTAGGTCATTGATGTTTCTGGTAAAGAAGAAGCACCAAAAATATCAACTATAGGAGTTGTGGAAAAAGAGAAATTCCCAAGTCCTTCAGGAAAACCAAAATATGATGGGTTCATGCAAAAATATTGTGTAGTGGTTGAATCAGGCAGTAAAAAGTAAGAATAATAGGCATGAATAAATCTCGTCGATGGTGGATCAGTGAGTGGTTGGTTGAGTGGATCAGTAAAAAGAGGATTCACGTAAGATTCAAGGATTTCTACGAAGGTTGCGATCGGTTCTTCAATGTGTTATCCACTTTCAGGAGCTACACTCCTGGTCTCAGAAGTATGATCTTGGATCATTCCTTTGTAAGAAACATTGGGTTGAGGTTCCTAAACTTTAGGATCCATACCTTGTATACTGTGAGATCCTCTATCCTAAGGCCAACTATGAAATTCAAAGAAACACACTTCTAAGAAAACTAAAAGAAATCAACCAAGCAATAGTATATTTAAGGATCTTCTGAAGACGATATGTCAAGCCGCCAACGAATAAATGAGAAACAGTTACCACAACCTCCACGTAACAACCCTTCTCAATGAAAGAAACTCTCGCTTTCATGGGATCACCCTCCAAGGGTACTAAGAGTGTGATACAATGTATGCCTCATGTGCCATGGGAATCCCCCCACAGTAATATTCGTAGATACCTAGGAAAGGCCACTAAGGTTACCAACTCAAAGTCATCCTCTGAGTAGGTACAGTCAACAATCGAGACCGAACGTATTGGGGAGATATCAATGTCCAAAATTATTCCATAGGACTGAGGACAAGTGGACAAATAGATTCCATAGGACCTTGAATGGATTCGGAGTTCACGAAGTACCGAGACCAAATGAGTCAGTAACACTTGAGGAAGGACCCCCAATACACGCTCTTTTCGCTACGATTGGTCAAACTTTTGAGGGGTAATCTCCACTGCTCTTCTGCATGTGACCTCATATTTATCCCCTGTGTGAGAGGGGGTTCCCAGATATGCTTATATGAAAGTTGGATTTGTTCACTCTTTAGTGCTTCTACAGTTTGTTTAGTAGTCTTGGACAATTTACTCACTTTTCCTAGTCCAAAGACCCTAATCCTGTGCTATTGTTGGTATGTTAAAATAAAAAATGTTCTAATTGATTTTATTAGCATGTGGTTTATTTTAATGGCTTTTACTCAGTAGGTTCACGGAGATGAAACAAATGATGTGTAAGAGACTCAACTCCAATAAAATGCAAAAGAATGGGATGTAGTTTGTTCTTTTTTATCAATTCTATGTATGGGAAGGAGAAGAGTTATATTCTTCTTAACACAAGAAAGAACTCAAAAACTATGCAACTTTCAATTTTTGGGATCAAGATGATACCAAACTACTAAGAAAATGTTTCCAAAAACCGAAATGCACATGCAAAACTAGATCTCTTTACAAACGTCTACCAAAACAAATTTCCTAAAGAATGCAAAAAAAATCTTTGTTTGATTATGTATGCAAGGAGATATGCAAAATTTGTCACTTCTTAACTTTCAAATGAAATTAAAGAGATCTATGTTTGACACAAATAAATATGAGGAAAAAAAGAAATCAAACAAACCACACTAAAAAATGATGAGAAATGAAAGAAACAAAGTGTGAGATAACTTGTTCAATCAAGAACTCAAAGATGCAAAAGAGAAAGAAGACAAGCACTCGTGAAAATCCAAAACATGAGCAGAAAGAAACAATATTCAAGGATGGGTTGCAGAAAACAAGAGAGTCCTAATCATCCATAAAATCTAGACGTTTCAATGAAGAAAAAAAGGCTTAATACCAAGCAACATTTGCAAACCCTAGTTGATGAATACTCCTAAAAAATCAAGCAATCTAAAATCTTTGCGAGACGAAGATTGGAGAACTGAAAGGCAGGGTGAACCAAGGGATCTTGTTAACCCAAGGGGATCACAACTAGGAGAGAATTGAAAAATCAAGGAAGGAAAATAAATGAGTGATAAGTGTCAAATTCTCAAGACAAACAAAGTCAAAGACAATCTAGGAGACTATGGGATAAAATCCTCTCAAAAGTAGATTGAGAAAAGCATGGCAAAAACAAGCAAAACCACCTAAAAGGTGAGACTAGTGCCCCTATTGCCAAAGGGACAGAGTGCCATGGCACCCTCTAGTAGGATCAGGGGGAGCGCCAGTTAGCTAATGGAACCCCTTAGGAGGCTTAAGAGGAGTGTCATTCAAGATAACGATGCCCTGGTGTGAACTGCAAGGGAGTGCTAATTTATGAAAAAGCTAAAAAAAATATTTCATAAGATCAAACTCAACAGGGACTCAGTGAATGGATTTGTAAAATCTTCAATGAGGAATAGGGAAGGGGAAATAGATCAGAAACAAGCATCAAATAAGTAATATCTAATCACAAGAAATGATTCAAGATGAAACAAAGGAAAAACTAGTCAAAGTCCTTCCTGAGTGGAGTTGCCATTTTTCTGTTGTGAGAAATCTTACCCTGTGGATGGGATAAGCTCCCCTTTGGACCAAGACCCCTATCTTTGTTCCAAATAAAGAACTAAAAAAATGGTTTCTAAGGTCCCTATAGATCTAACTCAATCAATCGAGCAAGAGAGAAGAAGAATGTGACGTACCTTGTTGCAATGTTTTTCCTCGTTGCTCCAATCCTTGGGCTTGATCTCCATGCTCCTCAACGCAATTGAATTCTTGCAAATACCAACAAAGGAAATATTCCTCCTACTTTGTATGATTAGATAAAGCATATCTATCTATGAAAATTGAAACGACAATAGACAAGCAAATGTAAAACACATGAACTTGAAGGGAATAGGCCAAGTTAATATTAATTGGAAAGTCAAAGAAGGAACTTAAAAAGCATACTTGATGATGCAACAATATTCTCCAAGCTCTCCTCGTCTAGCCCTGGCATGAACCTTGAAATCAAAATGTTGATGCTTCTCCCAAGATCAAAGGTTTGATATCTGAATTCTTACCCCTTTCACCTTGGAAATACCTTCAATATATAGGCTTGAGAGGCTTAAACATCATGTGATAATGAGGGAAATGGTTGAGTATATGGCTCCTTAAGTTGGGATTATATCCTAAGATAGAGCCATAGTATAGGAGTTGAGCAAAACCAACCTCGTCTCCTTGGAACTAGCCCTTAGAAAGAGATGGGATTCTCCTTTATTTCCTCTAACCAAACGTGGCACTCCCCCTTAGTTAGAGACAGAGCACCAGTGTCCAAAAGTGGAACTCCCTTAAGATGGAAAGAGGAGCACCGATGCTCCCTATACAAGGCATGTTTTATGCCTTGAAATGATGGGTTTCTTCCTCCAACATGACTTAGGGATCATGGAAAATGTCTTTCATGGTGTCAATGGGTTGAGACACTTAACAAAATGCATGCGACACTTGGTAAGGTGCATATGACACTTGAGATAGTGCATGCGACAATTAACAAGGTGCATACATCACTTTGTGACACTTGCGACACTTAGGGTGTGAAAATCAAGTGTGACATTTTGGCATGTAACACATAGGACACAACTTGTACATGCCTAGCTAATGATACGCCTCCAACAGGGAGTAGAATGATTCATATCAACTTAGGATTGTATGTCCTCTTTAAGGCCACTAATAAAACATTGCTTGAAAAATTAATGAATTATGACTATCAAGCTCTCAAAAGCATCAATATTTTTTTTGATAGTTCATGTTTGACACAATTTGGTATGTTGTCCCACAAAATCGGTATCCTTTACAAAGTTCTTTCAAAAATTGCAAATATGTAATGTATGTCAGAGAGATTTTCTTAGGCAATTATCACCACCACCTGTGCCCCCGAACTAGAGAGAGAATTATGATATGAAGTTTTAATTGATTATCCTACAATATGTAAGGAGTAGTGTTCCATTTGATCAACCCATCATGTCATATTTTACCCATCAAACTTACTTAGATTGACCTTAGGTAAGCAATGCAACGTACTAGGGGAACAATCAGAAAAAAGGGTTGTTGTGGATGGATCCACCACTAGTGAATTTTCATCAGCAATGTGCTTACACTTTCTATGGTCCTCACTGGAGAAACCTTCTTGATCATCATTCTTAACCTCTAGATACTCAATTTTATCAATACAAAGTTATTGTCCATTGTCTATAATCATGTTGGTCTTAAGCTGGTCCACTTTCTTAGTAAGGTTTTTCACTACTTGCTTGATGTCTTCCCCAGTTGTCATATTTTGAGTGTGTCATGGGACCATGAGTGCCACTTGAAAAGGGTGTCGAAGGGTTATACCAATTTGATTAGTGTCTTAAGAAGACTCTTTTGAGATTTATAGGTCACAAACAATGGTACTATCAAGTCCATATAAATAAAGTTTTCTTGAGATTTATATTAAAATGATCAAGACTGTGCAAGGAGTCTTTTGAGGTAGGTCTCCCGTGATAATGTTGGCTAGATCCAAACCCTTTTTAAAAACCTTTAGTGGGATTATTACTCTAGTCCCAATATTACCACAATGATATAATTCACAAATTCTTGATATTCTAAGAAATTTTATTTATTGATTTTTCCAATTGCTCATTTTGTAGAGGAGTTAAGGTTTGCAAGGTCCTAAGAACAAATTAGTGTAAAGTGCTATATCTTTTTTATATACTTGAGGGTTTCCAACAGTAGTACGCAAGAAAATGTTTCACAACATTAAATAAGGAGGAAAGGTCATACCCATAGCCACACTATTTGATTCCCTCGTACACAAGAGTGATCTACTCAAGTGTTGTTTTTGATGTATTATAGAACAAGACGACCAAGAGGCTTATGTAAATCTATTTTTAGGTGCTCTTAGGGGGGCTCCAATATACTTGAAGGTATGTGGAAGATTGAATCCATGGGCTGATTTTGTCTAATGTAATACTACTTAAAGGGGTGCCAACAAAGGTGTACAATGGTGTCCAACCACATGACTTCACTTATGTTTCTCTATGTGTATGCTTCTCTAGTGACAATTTTACCTGTCGAATGATAGACCTTTATGTTCAAAGATGATAAAACATGTCTCTAGCCTATTTTTTCTAAAAATTGTGTGTTTTGGTACAAGAAAGTTCTCTAATATCACTTGTGGTGTACCTTGTTAGTTGGAACAAAATATGAAAGAAAGATAGAAATATATCCGCCAAAAGAAAACAAAACAAAGAAAAAATATTAAAACAACAACAATAAACATTTATGATATTTTGAATAGGAAGTGATGTTTATTAACATCCTACTGAGAAGAGTTCCAATACAATATCAATTACTTCACTTTCTAAAGCAAAGCCAAAATATTGAAACAACAGTTCCAATACAATATGAATTACTTCACTTTCTAAAGCAACACCAAAATATTGAAACAACAACAAACATTTATTGGTATTTTCAATAAGAAGCAATGTTTATTTACCTCTTCATAAAACAAGGTTGTGTGGCAGCGCAGTCCCTGCCAACGAGGTTAGAAAGAAAATTGTGGAAAATGGGGTCGAATTGTAAATGACGAAAGTGTTCGATGCAAAATGTATATCACGAAAATGTTGTGTGCAACATGTATATCATGGAACATGGGGAAAAATTAAATGGCGCTTGGCATGTAGAGCACCTTTTATTTTTTTAAAGTATATAGCAAACTACAAATTTGTTGACAGTGGAAGAAAAAAATTGGAAATTTAAATGCATTTGACATATGGATTGGTGAAAAATAAAAATGTATGAAGACATAAATTTAAAAGGAGATAAGAAAACAGTTTTATTTGAAATATGTAAAAAAATAAAATTTTCTTACATACTACTAGAAATTTTGAAATGTATATGACGGAAATGTTGTGTGCAACATGTATATTATGGAACAAGGGGCATAAGTAAATGACGCTTGGCATGTAGAGCACCATTTATTTTGAAATATATAAAAAAATAAAAGTCTGTTACATATAAAAATTTAAATGCATTTGTCATACAGACTGGTGAAAGATAAGAATGTATGAAGACATAAATTTAAAAGGAGATAAGAAAACAATTTTATTTGAAGTATGTCAAAAAATAAAAGTTTGTTACATACTACTGGAAATTTTGAAATATACAAAAAAATTAAAGTCTCCTACATATTAATCAAAATTTCAATGCGTTTTTCATGTAGACTAGGATTGGGGCTCCCGCGGACCATTAGAGAAATATGTACAAGAAACAGGGTTGTAGAAAGAATATAGAGTGCAATACCTGCAAAAAAAATAAATTGAAAGGTATAAGTGTTTGACTACACATCTCTATTTAAGAAAGTGGAATAACTGGGTTCATAAACAAAGTAGGATGTGATTAGTAGACTTACAGTGAGGTTACATATGATCCCTTTGGCTATTTTCTTGTGGTTGTCATTTCATTGATGTCATCAACGACTGTCGTTTCAATGATCTCATCAACGATTGCTAGAATCCTGGCAACTGCATGTTGCCTTTCATCGGTGACCTGCTTCAATTGCCTTTCGAGCCATTCTTCAATGTAGCTTCTCATTGGGGTGACCTTGATATCATTTCGTATTTTTATGTTGAAAAGATTGTTTTCTAATCCCCAAAAGTCGATAGAAATATTACACAAAGCCTGATGAATTTCCTCATTCTGTACTAAATATTTGACTATCCAGTCGTCGATGTGAGCTTGTTCAAAGTGAAGGATGTTGTAAAAATTTTCCAGAGACAAGGCCTTAAACATAGAAACCTATTTATAGAACTCTTTCTTGGTTAAGGGAAAGGAGTTTGCGATTAAGTCAGGGTCTTGGAAGTCATTGGTTTTTTCGGCTAAGTCTATTCTTGACAGCCTTGTGAATAATTTTTCTTTCTTTGATATGGCTTGTTCACATGACTGAACAATGAGATGTAGGTTCTTCACTTTTTCTTTCCAACATGCATTCAATTGACTGATCTAGTTTTTGGATGGAAGATCTTGTTCTCTTCTTTTTGTTTCTGTCATATTGTTGACAATGGTGCCAAAAGGAAGGACTGCTTTTAAAAATAAATTTTCTTCATCTTTTAACTCTGCCTGCAAATGTTCGAGCAAACTATGTGCCCTAGTTCCAAGGGAAGTGATGGTTTGTGATGTTTTCCACACCTCGGTAACCATTTTCATTTTTTTCTTGATATTATTCTCCACATATCCTCTACAGGATGCGAGTAGGGTGGAGGATGTTTTTACGTTGGTTGCAGGGGTGGAAGGCATGGCTATTGCCAAAGGATCGACAAGCAATGGCATAGGAATGAAATCCTCTTCCAATTCCTTGACTCGGTCCTTCAGTCTGACATTCTTGGTCTTGATGCCTCCAATGGAATCATGAAGTGCTTCTCCGCTCGCAGTGTGAGGTTGACAGATTTGGGACAGCTGCATGTTGGCAAGGGCAACCTCTGAACGAGATTTTTCTTTCTTATTTTTAACATCTTTTTTCTCAATTATCAATTTTTTGGATTGGCTATCAAAAACAACGCTCTGGAACATGAAGGATTCATCTTCATCAAAATTTCGGTAACGGATATTTCCATTGGACGGCTATGCTGGATGGCGTCTCCGAGCTGATCAAGGAAGCAAAGCATACTATCCAAATCAGTGTCAAGTTCCATGTTCTCACTCTGAATTTCTGGCTCTTCTGCCTGCCCCACATTTTTTTTCTCTTCTTCTCTACTGAAAGCTTGTGAGAACTATCAATTTTAGAGTGAGGAGGGTCATTATCTTCTCCTTCGTTTGAAGAACTCTTAGTTTCTTTGTTGTTGTGGTGGGTCGTTGGAGTGATGCTCCAGGATGTCGTACTTTTTGGAGTGTTATTTGTTGATTGAACACTCTTGTCACTGGGGCCTTTCCCCTGTTGTGTGTACAATCTAGTGCAACTTTGCATTGTGTCTACATAGCCGGCATAAGAGGCAGGAGCGTTTCCACCACTGTCTCTATTTTCGGGCAAGTGTTTTTTTTTAAAAAATCACCGAGGCCAAGTGTTTGTAAATATTGTCAAAAAATATTATAAGGGTCGAACCCTCTTATTATTTCAGCGTATCTCGGTTTGGAGATGCTAGAATGAACTGTGAATTCGTCAATTTTGTTGACGTTTTTCAACACGAACTCCCCTACTTTCCAAGGCAGAGGAATGAACTATTTTTTTTTCTTCTTTTGCAACAGATAAAACCAGTAATTGTATTGTCATGCTACTTCTGCAACAAACATTATGTCCATAATGTGACATGGAAGGAGAGCAGGTTTTTCTGTGGATCCAAAAATTCTTATGACAGTGTAATTATCCAAATGTTCGAGTGTTCCCTTCCTGTCCAAAAAACTGGTTGCATGTTCAGATATGTGGGGAGCATATTCTCCTAACAAAAAAACTTTGAAAACAAACATGAAGCCATTAAAAACTTCATAAAAGCAATGGGAAGCCTTGTGCTTCCACGAGGCCTGGTACCAGAACATTACTGGGTGGAATTCCCAGTTGACATTCTTGGACAGAGACAGTTGTGGAAACCGACAGGAATGCATTATCACAAAAACTAAATAGGACGACATATAAAATTTCTTTTCCCTTTTGAAGATTGACAATTGGGAACATATTCCATGGGAAATTAAATTGCTCCAAACAAAAATGGTTTGTTCGTTGACTGTGAAATAAAAAATATAAAGAGCCATCTGGGAAACAGTTGTCATGGACTCCTATCATGTTAGTCTTGTAAACAACTAGGCAATTTCGTGAAATGGATTTCTAAATGAACTAACCTGTAAGATTGTAATATCTTCAGGAACTAGAAGCGGGTTTTCCAATAAATGGGGCAAGAGGTCCAACCCGTTATTATGCTTTTCTAGAAACTATTTGCAATCTTATCCTCTGAATGTCAATGTTGGCTCTGACAATATTAGCATCTGGCAGAAGACCTGAGGTGACAAAGAAACAGAAGAGCGGTCCCGCAGTGGAATAATTCTTTTGTCTAAAATAAATTTACTGGCGCACCAAGAGACTAGGTCCTTACAATCAAAAACTTCAGGGAAACAACCTACACGAGCAATCCTAGAGGTCCAAATTACTTGGTTCTCTGCAACAGAGGTTGAGTAATAAGAATATTCCCTGGACCACTAGAATTTCTGGTCCTTGCACCCAAAGATGTTTACTATATCTCCACATAACTGTTGTCGAGCTGATGCCATAGGTTTATGAGAACGTTGGTTTGCTCCATATGATGGTTGAAATGAACAATTAGAGACGATAATGTAACTCTCCACTAAATATTGGTTAAATTCTTATGAATGGGAAAGCTCCTTGAGCCTTTCACTGATTAATGAAAATCTATATGGGTGGTGCATGATGAACTGTTAGCAGTAAAGCTTACTTATTACATATTTAGAAATGTGAAGGTGGCAGGTACGATGAAGAGAAATTAAGGATTGGAGGTTTCGTGGACGTGCCAAGGCCACGACGTGCGAACAACATTTCATGATTTTGAAATAAACACTCGGAATGGATAATATAAATCCCCGCAAATCTTGGTTTAATGTGCATTAATAGGAGATCTCCTCGAGCCTTTCACCCATCAATGAAAATCTATATGGTTCCTACATGATGACCTGTTAGAATTAAATGTCAGTAATTACATATTTAGAAACAAGATATGTATATATATATATATATATATATATATAACTATTTTTTTTCTTTTATTATAAACAAGTGTGAAGGTGACGAAGACGGGGGAGAGCAAGGAAAGAATGGCAAGGTCTGAAAATTAGTCGAACGGGATTCAAAAAAGGGTTTCGGGGATACTCAAGAGAGGCGAGTGTTCCATGGTCAAATTTTATGTATTGGAATTTTTTACTGCAAAATGTGTAAAACGGAAGAGATCGTGATGGGGCAGTTCAGCGGCCAGTTTGTATATTTGTGGAATTCCGACAAAGTGGCTAAGTATGGAATAGGGAAATGGTCGGGCAGACTCATGCTTGGAAGCAAGGATTGAATTTTTCATGAAGGGACCAACCTGACGACGCACAAATGAAATTCCATGATGTTTGAAATTACGGCTTGCTAATTACATGCCTAGAAATAAGATCTTATATATAATTGGCAATTTCTAATTACAAAGGGGCAGGGGCACAGGAAACAACGACTAGGAACTAAATATTTCTTCAACCCACCAAACTGACGATCGGCTAAAGAAATTTGAAGAAATGGCAAAGTATGGAAAGCAGACAGACGAGCTTCAAAATGGGGTGACAATAGTTCCACAGAAGACGTGAGGAACTGACGATTAAATTGTATTTCTTGGAAGTTTTCAGTGCAAAATGTATACCATGGAAGAGGGTATGATCTAAGTCCAGTTGTAAATTTGTATATCGTGGAAGTGACGGTACTGTTTGTAGGCCATGGAACAACAGAAGTCTAATCTAGAGCCTGCCTACCGGGAATTCGTGGTCGGAGAAGTGTCTGGGTATGGAATGGGGAAGCGGTCGGTCGGTATCGTGATAAAAGAGCACGAGCGAAAGTGTGAACCCGCAAGTTCGTCGACTCGCGCAACCATACATTTTCAAAAAAAAAAGTAAGTGACGAGAAAGATAAAGTTTAGGGTGAAGAGAAACGGATATTTGGCCAAGTATAGAAGACGGAAAATAAGGACCAATATATTCACATTTGTAACAGATATCCCATTTTCCTACCAAGATATATACTTGTAAAGAAGTGTGAAGTTGGCGGGCACAGAAAACAGCGACCAGGAATACGATCCACGAGTTTACTTGGTTCTTGGATATATGCTTTGTCTATCAATTTGTATATCATGGAACTCCGAGGCATTTTATTAGCCAGCCAGCCCGCAAATCCGACTGTCAATTTGTATAGTGTGGAACTGTGGGTGTTGTTTGTAGGACATGAAACTATAGAGGAAATGCTTTACCCTTTAATATAGCATCTATGGCACAAATGTGGTATGGCTCGTTTTAGCACTTTTCCATCCGTAAAATAAGGAAATCTTGAGCCCGCCATCCCTGTATCCTGTGTGTCAATTTGTATATCGCAGAGCTCCGAATGTTGTTTGGAGGTCACAGAAAAGTAGAAGTGAAATGTTGATCCAGCCAGCGCACAAGTCCGCCTGTCAATTTGTATATCGCAGAAATCTGGCTGCTACTTGTAGGACACAGAACAATAGAGGGCCAATTTAAAGAAAGGGGAAGCACTCATTGGAAATGCGTGAATCCACCAAGCCATGCAGCAAGGCATTTTTGGAAAAAAAATGATTAAGTAACCAAGAAGAGAAACTACACGGAATAAAAGAGTGGGAAAATAGAAAGGTGGAGGGAAGTTTTCGTAAGCGCGAATTGGTTTCAAAGAAGCCCCATTGTTGCAAAACCATCATTTTCTACTAATTGTCAGCAAATGTTGTGTTAAAGATTATATTTTATTACAACCTGTGCATGTAAGTATGTTCTTGATACATTCTTCCATGACTGTAACATATTAACTTAACTATTAAACTTCATTTTCTACTAATTGCCAGCAAATGATTTGTTGAAGATTAGATTTTATTGGAACGTGTGGGTGTAACTGTGTTCTTGATACATTCTTCTATGACTGTAACATATTAAATTAAGTATTAAAATTATTGCATTATGGGTTGTTAGCATTAAAACTTAATAATTGCATGTCTAGAAACAAGAATGACGATTTTGCTGCAAGATTGTACATTGGTATTGCTATGTTTTATCTGCATTATGAATAGAATTGAACGTTGGTTTGAAACTGTGTGTAATCCATTTTTTGTTTGCATAAAAGGCTAGTGGATTGACACAGTACATTGTCATATAATTGTTAGATGTTCCATCTTAGAAAAAATAACATAAAAAAACACAATATCGAAGAACTACGAGAGCACCGAACCATGTTAATGAGAACATGCGTTAAATCCAGAAAAGAATCAGCAACGAAGACTCCAAGGCAAAAAAAATTAATAGCAAATCCATTTAAAAAAATAAGAAAAACATAGAGTATTGTACATCTATCCTTAGAAATTGGACCCAGTTCTTCGGGCCAAAACATTGAATGTATCTACCACAAACATAGACACGGGATCCACAGTATGTAGGATCCTTGTAGTTTTCTCCTCGATGAATCATCCTGTGGTGAAATTCATAGTTTTCAGAAGCTTTCCTTGAGGAAAAAGACGAAAAACGTTGCAGGGAAAAAGGAATATCCCTTAACTAAAACCGCCTCTGCATAGTCAAAAAAAATTCAGGGACACAGGTTGCATATGCAATTTCAGAGGCCCAAATTAGTCCATTCTGGGTGGAAGGAGATGACTAGTATATCCAGAGAACAGGACAGTAGTCCCACAAGTGAATAATTTTTTGGCTTGAAATATATCTTTGGGAGCATCAAGATATCATTTCCTTATAGTGAAACTCTTCCACCCAGAATGGACTAATTTGGAACTCTGGAATTCCTACTTTCACGCTGCAATGCAGCTATTGCGTTCAACGCCAGTTTCTTTTCTTAAACTCCTTTTGGTGTTGTCAAGACTACCATCACTGAGCTGGGAAGTTCCACCCATTATGGTTCATTTCAATTTGGGTGTAGGAGTGGAAAGAGTCTTTGCATTGTCATCATCCATTGATGTATCATTGGCCATCATATCATCTTCTTCCGGCTCGGAATCCATGACATCAACCTTTGTGCCAACCATGAATGCAACTGGGTAGGTTCTCTGAGCAGGCAAGGTTGCCTTGGAATTATTTGGCTTGAAATATATCTCTCGATGTACCAAGGGACCATCTACTTTTTTGCTCCTGGGCAGAGGGAGATGAGTAGTAAGAATATGCCTTGGAATAGTGGAACCTCTGGCCATTATGCCCAAATGTGTTTACTATATTTGGACAGAACTGCTGCCACAACTTAACAACAATTTTTGTTTGCTCAAGATGATGTTTGAAATGAAAATCAGGGAGAGATGATATAACCCTTCGTAAATTATGGTTTAATTTGTATCAATGGAATATCTCCTTGATCCTTTCGTTGTTCAATGACAATCTCCAGGGTTCATGTGGAATGAGTTGTCACCATTACAGCTCACTAATTGCATAATTAGAAAAAAGTGCGAAAGTCGCAATGATGGTGAAGAGAGATTAAGAATTAGAAATTTATTAAAGGTGCCAACACGTCGATGCACAAAAACAAATTGCATCATGCTTGAAATAAATACTTGGAAAGGATAACATACTTCTGCACAAATATTAGTTTAATTCGTACTAATGAAAAATCTTCTCCAGACTTCCAGACATTAATGACAATCTTAACAGTTCCTGCAGGATGAACTACTAGCATTAAAGATTAATTATTACATATCTAGAAACAAGTATGAAGGCAAAGGTGATGGTGAATTGCAACGAAGCATTGTACATTTCGTGCACCCGCCAACCCACGAAACCGATTCCAAGAAATACCTAAGTATGGAAAGCGGTCGGGCGGGTTACAAAAGAAAAAGGGCAGAAGATATACCCAAGAGATGTGAAGGGTCGATGGTCATATTTCATCTCAGTGACAGATATCGGTCGTCAATTTGTATGTCATAGAATTTTGGTTGTTGTTTTTGCGTAGGAGAACATCAGAAGTGCAATGGCGAGAGGGCAATTTGTATATTGCTAAACTTCGGGTTCTGTATATAAAATCATGAGACATTGGGAAAAAGGACCAAGTAAACAGAAAGCAAAAGCATACGAGATAAAGCGGGGGTTTGTTTGCTAATTTGTAAATCACGGAAGTCTGGGTGCTAGTTGCATGCGGTGGAACGATGGAAACACAATGTTAAACCCGCCTATGCAAGAACCCGCGATTCAAAAAGGGAAAGCAGAGAGAAAAGAGAAACTAGAAATTTTCTGAAAAACGAGTAATACACACTAAATATGTACTATAAAGTATGAACATGAGATGTTATAGAGCATGTACGGATCCCGCATTCCATACTTAGCCACCTTTTGGATCGCAGGTTCTCGGACTAGCTGGCTCTAAATTAGGCATCCATTGTTTCGTGGCCTACAAATAGCATCTAGAATTCTGCGATATACAAATTGGCCAATGGACCTACGGGCTAGCTCGGTCAACATTGCACTCCTTTTGTTTTGTGTCATACAAACAGTACTCGGAGTTCCGCTTTAGCCAAATGAAAGGTTTGGTTCGGAACAAGCGGAAGACAGTGGCAAGCAGGCCCATTTATCACTTGCCTGCCATTCTTTAGATGAATGAGCGAGGAGTTGGGTTTGTTGATTCGATCCAACAAGGCAAGCATAGGAGGAGGGCTCTTCACTCCCCTTCTTCAGATATACAAATTGACAAACGAACTCCAGAGTTGGCGGCCTCGAGAGTGCAATTGTTTATGGATGTTAATCCCTATTAACTATTTAACATTATCTAAAAACATTAATTTGAATACTAAATTATTAATATTAAATATTGATATTGTACAATTTAATTAGAGAGGGAGGTTTGTACAATATGAAATGGGGAAGTCGTCGGTTGGTCGGGTTGGTGATATAAAGTAAGTGAAATCTGAATACGTGAATCCGCCAATTTCCTTACCAAAAAAATTTCCGAAAAAAATGAATAATACATAAAATCTACTTTTAGAAAGTACGGACATGAGATTGTATAGAGCATGTACTATTCCTGCATTCCATACTTAAGCCAATCTTTGGATCGCGGGTTCTTGGGCTAGCGGGCTCAAAACTGGGCCTCTATTATTCTGTGAGCTACAAATAGTACCCAAGAGTTTTGTGATATACAAATTAGCAGACGGACTTGCGGCCTAGCTCGCTCAACATTGCATTTCTATTGTTTCGTGTCGTTCAAATAGCACTTGGAGTTCCGCCATATACAGATTCACAGATGGACTCCAAGGATGGTGGGCTCAACCTTGCGATTGTTTACGGATGGTGATCCCTATCAACTAACACTACCTAAAAACACTATTTTCAATACTAAAGTATTAATATTAAATATTGATATTGTACAATTTAAATACATAAAATTATAAAAGGATATGAAATATCTTATTTCAAAGAAAAACCTACATTTTCAGAAACTTGTGTTCCAAAAATTTTGTATAATATGAAACGGGCAAGAGGTTGCTCGCGCTGCTGATATAAAAATGGGTGGAAATATGAACACATGTATCCGTCAAGTTCCACACCTAGAAAATTTCACAAGAAACGAGTTATACATACCAAATATGTACTTTTATAAAGTATGGGCATGAACTTTTATAGAACATGTATGCAACCCTCATTCCATACTTAGCCACTTTTTGGATCACGGGTTCTTGGGTTGGCGGGCTCAAAATTGGGCCTCTGTTGTTCCGTGCAATACAAATAGCACCCATAGTTCTGCGATATACAAATTGACAAGCAGAGTTGCAAACTCTTTGAATTTTAAGGGCCTTGTGTTGATGTAATACCACAATTGGACTTGGGCCAATTTATATTTGTTTATTACAATATCAAACGGAGAAGCGGTCGGCTGGGTTGGTGATATAAAAGTAATTGAAATCTGAAGTTGTGAAATCGCCAACTTCCGCAGCTAGAAGTTTTCTGAAAAATGAGTAATACATACTAAGTATGTACTCTTATAAGGTATGGACATGAGGTTTTTATAGAGCTTGCACGGATCCCACATTTCATACTTGACCACTTTTTCGATCGCGGGTTCTCGGTCTAGCGGGCTCAAAACTGGGCCTCTATTGGTCTGTATCCTACAAATAGAACCCAACGTCCTGCGATATACAAATTCACAGGTGAACTTGCGGACTGGATCGCTCAACATTTCAGTTCTATTGTTCTGTGTCTTCTAAACAACATTCGGAGGAAACAAGTAATACATACTAAAGATGTACTTCTAAAAACTATGGACATGAGATTTTATAGAGCATGTACGGATCCCTCATTCCATACTTAGCCACTATTTGGATCGCGGGTTCTGCGGCTGGCAGGTTCAAAATTGGGCCTCTGTTGTTTCGTGCCCTACAAATAGCACCCACATTTCCATGATATACAAATTGACAAGCGGACTTGCGAACTATTTGAATTTTAAGGGCCTCGTGTTGATGTGATAGCACAATTGGACTTGGGCTAGTTTATATTCGTTTATTACAATATCAAACGGGGAAGCGCTCAGTCAAGATGGTGATATAAAAGTAAGTGAAATCTGAAGTCATGAATCTGCCAACTTACGCACCTAGAATTTTTCTGAAAAATGAGTAATACATACTAAGTATGTACTCTTATAAAGTATGGACATGAATTTTTTAGAGATCATGTACGAATCCCGCATTCCATACTTGGCCACTTTTTGGATCGCAGGTTCTCGGGCTGGTGGGCTGAAAATTGGGCCTCTATTGTTTCGCGCCCTACAAATAGTACCCACAATTCCACGATATACAAATTGACAAGAGGACCTGCAGGTTGGCTGGCTCAACATTGCACTTCTATTGTTTTGTGTCCTCCAAACAGCACTCGGAGTTCCGTGATATACAAATTGACAGATGGACTCTAGGGCTGACGGGTTCAAGATTTCCATTGTTTACGGATGGTAATCCCTATCAACTATCTAACATGATCTAAAAACATTATTTTCAATACTAAATTATTAATATTAAATATTGATATTACAAAATTTAATTAGACAAGAAATTTTGTACAATTTAGTCGGGCTAGTGATATAAAAGTAAGTGGAAATCTAAACAAGTGCATCCGCCAACTTCCACACTTAGAAATTTTCTGAGAAACAAGCAATACATAGTAAACATGTACTTTTATAAAGTATGGACATAAGATTTTATAGAGCATGTACGGATCCTTCATTCCATACTTAGCCACTTTTTGGATCACGGGTTCTCAGACTGGCGGGCTCAAAATTGAGCCTCTATTGTTCCATGTCCTACAAATAGCACCCAGACTTCTGCAATATACAAATTGACAGGTGGACTTACAGGCTCTCTGGCTCAACATTGCACTTCTATTGTCCTGTGTCCTCCAAACAGCACTCGGAGTTCCGCAACATACAAATTGACAAAAGGACTCCAGGACTGGCGGGATCAAGATTGTGATTGTTTACGGATGGCCATCCTATCTAACATTATCTAAAAACATTATTTTCAAATACTAAATTATTAATATTAAATATTGATATTGTACAATTGAATTACATAAAATTATCAAAGGATGTTAAATCGTTTATTTTAAAGAAAATGAAGGAAACAAAAGAAAGTTTTTTAAAATTCTATCACCACAAGCATAACAAGGACCAATTTGAATTTTAAGGGCCTCTTGTTGATATGACAACACAATTTCACTTCACACAGTATATATTCGTTGATTTCAAATTATTCGAGGAGATTAATTTTACCAAGTTCATCGATTAAGGAAAAATGCTAAAACAATGACCAGTTTAAATTTAAAGGGCCTCTTGTTGATATGCTAGCACAATTGCACTTCGCACAGTATATATTCGTTGATTTCAAATCATTCCAAGAGATTAATTTTACCAAGTTCATTGATCAAGGAAAACTGCTAAAACAAGCCACACACTACATTTGCGTCACAACGCCATAGAAATTATCAGGCGGATTTGTGGGCTAGCTGGCTAAAAAATTCAATTCTATTGTTTTGTGTCCTCTAAACAACAGTCAGAGTTTCGTGATATACAAATTGACAGACAAACACATAACCAAGAACCAACTAAACTTCAAACAGGCCACAAGCAAGTTCCCACAAGGTTCCATAGAGCAGGACGCATCGACCTTTGCACCAAACAATTTGATATACAAAGAAAAGACGTTGCCGCATTCATTTTCTCTTGCATCTGGTATATGTTCCCGGTAGAAAACAACTGGGGCCATGGGATATATGGGGTTTTTTTTCCATGGTTCCCATTTTTTGGACCGAACAATCTTATGTGCATGCAATCCCAACTAGTCGAGTCCGACGAACATTCATCTAGATGTTGAAGAAATATTACAGAGACACATGAGGTATTTTCGTTTTCTGCCAAAGTTTGATATTTTTTTCCCCTTCTTTAGCCGATATGCAAAATTGCATTGTCCTCATTTAAGGTGAATTTGCTATGTATTCGAAGGTCCCGAGGCATGTAGACACTACTTGCCTTTTTCTGTAGATACGTTTCATACGACAACTATGCCAACTTAGGAAACACATTTTGTAACAGAGTTTGTCTAACCGTACAATGCACGGTTGTGTTGTCCACGGTTCGGATGACATCATTGATGCAATGTCCATGTATATATGGACATTTTTCACTGCATCGCAGACAATCAATCGTATCATCACTTATCAAAGTGGAGGCAAAAACAAGAGAGTTGCATTCATCAGATATAGGTTCAAAGGAGGTCGAGTACACATTGGCTTCAACTAAAACACCTTCAACCTGGGAACGCGGGCATAGGAATTAATACATTGGAAAATATAATACACAACTGCACCCCCCCCTCCCCTTAAAAAAATAAAAAATAAATAAAACAAGCCGCAGAAATTTGTTGAATGTTATTTCTATAAGCAAAGTGAGGATGATTTTGTGGATGTATACACACAACAGTTGTAGAGCTAGCTAGTTTCTTCAGATCTTGTACTATATTTGCTCACAACTCTATTACAAACGTTGCCTGGGTTGTCTGAAAGATCCTTTCTCTAACATCCCTTTTCTTTGTTATATTTTTGAAGAGCATATGTGGAATCTTCCCTTGATGCAATTGTTGCTCCATTGATGAAAACAAATTTGAATACCTATCAAACAATTGCAGTTGTAACATGGAACAGTGCAATATTTGTGTAACTTACCCGAGATACATGCACATGTGAAAGTAAAGGACAAAACTGAATATGAAAAGCAATACCATTGCCTTGTCATTGTCTGACTCTCCATCCTTTATATGGAGAATGTGTTGCGAGCCAAGTTTTCTCGCCAATGTGATAGCTGCGCCAATCATTCCAATTCTCTGTGCTCTGTGCAAGCTAGATGATAGTCGAGTCTGGGACGAAACGATATTCTTAACAAATAGCGGAAATTTTTTCCACAATGCTTGTTTCGTTGAGCGAAATAATTCAATCACAATCACCACGGTCATATACTGTTTTGGAAAATATATTAAAATTTGTAATGGATATCCCATTACCCGGCAATATCTTTTCTGCATGTTTATGGACAAGTTGTGGAGGAATAGTCAGTGTCACTGTCATCATGGCCTCCTTGTCTGTCATGTCAGCACGCATAATGGATCTAGTTTTGTTTGCCTTGTCCAAGTAGGTGTTATAGACGACCATTATGTCCCTGAAGAACACTTTTCCAGTTCGACGGTTGTTCAAGCCCTCTATTGATATTACTTTGGATGTTACAACTCTAGACCTAGTGACAATTTTTGAACAGGAAAACTAAAGTGAATGGTATTGTGCATTTATTTTTTTTGTATTCTTCTTTCACTGACATAAATCTACAAGTACATGCATAGCTTCGATGAACTATGGAGACAGAGTTTTACAACCAAACCTCTTAGTCTGCGGAACATGCGCCACATTCGACATCTCGCTTGTACTTGTTGATACTTCTTGTGAACTGCAAACCATGTATTGCAAATGACATCAACATATTTACCATGCCATAGATCAATATATAGCCAAGGATATTTGTTTGGTAAACATAGTAAGAGAAGAGCATATGCATCTTTACCTTTGGCCTTGTCAGTTTGTTGATGTCTGGGATGACTGACTGCTCATGCCCATGTCATTAGTCCAAATTTTTCTGATGCAAGAAAGTGCAGTGAACATCGGGACTAAACAAGCATATGCATTGTATACTATCCATCAGAAGGACTAAATAACCATAAAATTGTATGCATCTGATTTTTTTAACTGGAAAAATGTTTACCATTAAACAGGGCATGAGGGCGGGGCACCATGGCCAATCTGTATATCGCGGACCCTCGGAAGCCAAGGGAGCAATCTTGAACCTGCCAGCCCGACATCCGCAATCGACAAAGTGGGTAACTATGGAATAAGATAGAAGCGCGACCATAGATGTGAAACCGTTAGTCCGCCAACCGATGCACCAAGGCATTTTCAAAAAGAACACTAAGCAGATGAATTATAAAACAAAGGGGATAATAGAAAATGGAAAAAGTAGAAATAGGTTTATTAGCACAATTGGTATACCTTTTAGAATATTGTACCACAAAAAAATTCATATTCTTGTCCAAGCAACCTATTTTTTCCAAGGCAGCAATGACGAATCTGCAATGGACATGAAGGAAAGTTAGTATGAAGATAGACATCTAAAAGAAAGAGAAACAAGTCTATTTACCCGCCAAAGAGTCCATCGTCCTCTCCAGCCATTCTGTTTGTTTAAATGCAGCAATGCAACGAAAACATAATGGACATGAAATAGGTTAGTATGCAGGAAGACATGTATTGAAGATAACTTATAATGAAGACAAACATGTAAAATAAAGAGAAACAAGGTTATTTACCCACGAAAGAGCCCATAGTCATCTCCATCCATTATGTTTGTTTAATTGTAGCAATGCAGTGAAAACACAACAGACATGAAGTAGGTTAGTATGCAGGAAGACATGCAATGAACGTAAGTTACCATGTCGGAAGACACACAACATGTACATATAATAAACTAGGTGAACACATATACATACAATAAATGAAATACAAAACAATGCAATATGAAATAAGAGTACAAGCATGCACCTTTCCATATCCTCTTCAACCGATGCAGTCAAGACTCTGTCGTTTTCTCCAGCTATTATGTTTGTTTGAATGTGGGAACGCACAAAATACAATGAACATGAATGGAAGCTGGTATGCACCGGAGAACAAGAAATATGTACATATAGTAAAAGAGACTCAACGAATAGTCTAGAAGATAGGCATAAACATGAACCTTTACGCTTCTCCATCCATCGTTGTAAACATGTAATTTTTTTTGCCTTGCCCAAAATATATTACAAGCCACAAAATATTATGAAATTGCATAGTCGTAGCTAAATGATTTCTGGTTTTGTGTGGAAAATTATCCATATATGCTTCCACTAATGGAAATACATGTTCTTTATCCTCTACATAGACTGTTGTACCCACGATACAAGTTTTTGGTTTTCTGTGGCAAACTACCCAGACATGCTTCCAGACACCAAAATATAATCTTGCAAAATCTTTTTTGTACATATCATATATCAAGTACAACACAAATTATATCGTGCACACACCAGTCTTTGTAGAGGATAAAGAACATGTAATGTCATATGGGCACATCTGACCATACATGGTTTATAAATGTAGCATGCATATGCTTTATTCTAATAAAAAAACAGCGGATATTGCAATTTCACATGTAATCCTCGAACAACTTTGCATGCAACTATTTTCTTTCATGCCAGCACTGAAGCACCAACAAATCTCACAGCAGAACAGATATCGACCTCAGTAGACAGGGAAAATAACACAACTTCATGTCGAATCGTGGGTGCAGGGGCTGAACACCGTAAAGCGCCCCAAAAAACAATAATAATCCAAAAAAAAAAAAAAAAACTCCAACCACCGTTGCTGGACCCCAACCCTGCAAGGCCGAATCAAACAAAAGAAAACAGCAAGCACCAAACCAGCGAGAAAGCACGAACAAGTCGAACTGCACCCCCAGGGCCCCAAAGTGTAAACTCGAGCCAAACAAACAGAACCAACAACCCACGAACCAACGAACCAACAAGAACCATTGAGCCAGTAAACAACATATGTATCTCCAACGATTACGAAACTGCAACCGAAGCACAGAAGGAACCGAAAACATACGACGACCATGCCACTACAAATAAGCAAACATTTTTACTTGCAAACTGCAAACATTGAACAACAAACAAGGAATAGAAAATGAAACTATGGCATGGAAACTTACTCCGAAACGATGAAATGCAGAAGTGCAGATCAAATCAAGAACAAAACAACAACAAGCAACAACCGACGAACCAGTGAAGAAGAAGCACTCACCGAACCAGTAAACAATGTATGTAGCTTCAACGATGAAGAAATTGCATTGCAAAGGTAGAAGCAGGATAAAACATACAATGACTATTCAACTAGTGATGGACAACAACACTGTGCAAATTCACTGTAACATTGTGTAGAAAATTTTGAGGAAAAATGTACTCCGAGAAGCGTATTTAGATAAACATTTAAGGTTTTCAGGCTGTCTAAGGACCTCGCGGTATGCAAACATTTAAGCTATCAGGCCTGTTGGGGGACCTCGCGTCATGTAAACATTTAATTTGTCAGGCCTATTGAGGAATCTTGAAAAAGTGTCAATACATTTCAATACAAATACATGCGGAAAGGACGTTATAAACTTTGGAATTCTCAATTACTATAAAGCTTGGATATCAAAACATTTCAATATGATTAGTACAAATAAAAACTTAGGGATATATTCAACTAGCAGAAAATGTTAATACAAACATTCGAACTAATGCTAACATTAATCCACCTTCAAGCAATACATAGGTAAAATATTGTTAGATATTAATGTAGAAATGCTAATAATAGAATTAGTTACAACAGAGGCTCCTCCGTGTCCTCTACAGCTGTTATCAGATCCACTATTATAGGAATCCGTTACTTGAGTATCCAACTATAAATGTAAGTGTTTCTTTGGA
>ML814984.1:96622-114947 GCA_009831015.1 Picea engelmannii | reverse complement strand
CTCTTCACCTTGAGATACCCCCTTGAGCTTCTTCACTGCAATCTGTCTCTGATCAGGCAGAACACCTCTGTACACCGTCCCGAATCCTCCTCTGCCCACTTCATCACTGAAATGATTAGTCGCGGCTTTCAGCTCTGCGTATGCGAATCTCTTTGGCCCCCCGCCTGAAAGATTCAGTACAATATCTGAACTGAATATTTCGGCTATGTGTCTATATTTGGAGTACTTCCTCAGAAATGCCCAGAAAGCCAAAACTCCACAGAAAAGCTCGATGCCAAATATAGAGCAAATTATGATAAGATTACGCGTTGTATTCTCGGAGTTGTTTGGCGGAAACGGCAAACCCAAAGCAGCTTCGCATACATTTTCCTGGACAGAGAGCATACCCGTGTATGGATTGGAGACATTTTTCTCTTCTGCAGACAGCTTCAAGTACGTGCGCGTTTCCGATTCTGGAGACCAAAATCCATTCATTAATCTGCCAAAAAGGTGGACGCAGTATCCACTGCCGTCCAATTTGTGTGAGAAACCCAGACATCCGCAGTTGTTCAAACAAGCCGACATACAGTCTTCGAGTCTCGGAACATTTCTGTTTGTCTGATTCCATTGTCCAGTGAAATTAACATAATCTAACGGGATAAATTGATAGTCGACGCTCTGATAATTAGAATTGCATGACAGTCGGGGAAATTGAATAATTCTCTGGCAGCTACGAGGATCAGTACTATTTCGATGGAATCCCGGTGGACATTGGCATTCTGGCGTACTGTCGTTCAATTCGGGTGTTTTGCATATGGCGTTGTCTCCACAAGTGCCGTGAATTTGACAACGCTCTTGTACTGCTTCCCACACTACCTCCCAAGAAGAAGATGAATCCCCCTTCCAACTGTAAATTCGGAGATTTCCATCGTGGTCTAAAGTTAATCTTCTCAAGGGACCGGCCGGATTCCCACTGTCTAATGCCATCAAAATCTTCGAGTTGTTTGAATTTACAAGATTCCCAGCATCGCCTAAACTTAGATAGCCATCAACGCCCAGACTAAATGCATCATTATTAGTTTCCAAAGCCCAATGCAAAGCCCAGTAAAAATCAAGTTGATCTAATCCTAATTCGCTCCTGTTATAATACAAGGAGGGCGTTTGCGTGATGGGCTGAGAGGCAGAGAAGATGTAGACACCTGAGGCGTAGGTGCTAGCATTTCTCCTCGACAGCAATCTACTGCTCTCCGATAATTGTTGTGTTGGAAGAAGAGTAAAGGTAGGAAAGTCGAAGCTCTGCCAAACATGGCGCTCGTTGCTTGTATTGAACACCAAATTCCCCGATTCCAGCAAAAGCATGTCCATTCCAGCATTGGAAGCTAGGATCGTCGCACTCCATACTACTTGGGTATCAGAGTCGGATATAGTGAGAATTCCATTCTTTAGGGTTAAGGAAGAATTGTAGCCTACGAGATGATCTCTATTAGCCATCCATGCCACGGTTCGCTGAGGATCGTTGGCATACCAGACAGCAAAAGCATAATTATTTGGAGAAACATTATAAAAGCCGGCAGAGAATGTCCCGTTTGGAGAAACCAGGTATGTGTTATTTCCAGGCTTCCAACCAGAGTTTTTCAGCCGAGCAGAGGAGATAGCTAATTCACTTTTATGCCCTTGCCCTCCTTCCTCACATCCCACCAAAATCAATAACTGTAATAAAAAAAATGTAACAAAAATCTGCGACGCAGTGTCCATGGCGTTGGACTTACCACAACCCAAGCCTCGTGCAGCTCAGGACACAAATTAAATTATACACAATGCAAATTCAATCCATTCTGGGCAGAATAGAGGAGAAATCAGCTCCGGCCTGCATTCAGTTCGACTTTTATGTCAAATTTAAACATTTGGGCGAGTAAATAAACAAATGTGCGGAAAGTTCGGTGTTATTTGGGGGACAAAAAGTCGTCGGTCAATATGAAACTACTCACTAAAATATCATTGATGGTATGAATGATAGGAGTAAATGAGATTTGGTTTTTGATGAAAAGTATTTAATTAAAATACTGATAGGATATTGAAAATACAATCAAGAAAAAGGAAAGAAAATGTTTAATTTTAAGGAAGAAATGAAATTTGGTTTATGATTCAATCACGTAAATGATGAGATTTGATTTCTCATGAGAATATTAATTAAAATAATTGATAGGATATTGAAAATACAATCAAGAAAAAGGAAATGTTTGATTTTAAGGAAGAAATGAAAGTGGTTTATGATTCAATCACTTAAATGACATTGGGTTTTTGATGGGAAGTATTTAATTAAAATAATTGATAGGCAATCAAAGTAAGGAAGAATTGAGATTTTCTTTATGATTCAACCACTTAAATGAGATTTTGTTTTTGATTGGAAGTATTTAATTAAAATAATTGATCTAGTTTGATTTTTTTAAAGAAAAAATAAGATTTGCTTTATGATCTAACCACTTAAATGAGATTTGGTTTCTCATGGAAAGCATTTATTTAAAATAATTGATGGGATATTTTTTTTAAAGAGAATTAGATAAAAAAATTATTCAGAATTCTCAAAGAAAACTTGCAAAAGGAGGAAACTTACAAACCCAAAAATACACCCGTTGCAAACATGGAAAAAATTGACTCGTAACTAGTTAAATAGTTCACATAATTTGTGTGTAGTTGAGTCTTATACAATATTTCAAAATTGCTTCCATGATATAGTCTATCGAAGATTCCTAAAATCAAAATACAAAATCAGAAGGTCTACAAATAATTTAGCTAGGGGATTATTTCCTGCGTGTTTCATCTTCTTCCTGCTCTGGTGGAAAACTCAAGTCTGGGATGGGCTGTCGAGGGCCTAGAGATGATGTCGCATCCAAAATGGTTGTCGTTGAACGAGATGGAGACTGGGGACCTGGTCTGAATCTCATTTCTTCTACCTCTACCCTGATTGTTGTGCATTCATCCTATAGTTGTTGCTCTGCCAAGATTTCCAATGCAATGAACACCCTAGCAGACAAACCATGAACTTGAATTTGTAACTCTTGAATGGAGTGGACCAGCTCCGTGTGCTCTTCTTTCGATAGTTCTCTCCTCCATCGTGCAACTCCTTCCCTTCTCCTAGCCATGACTTAGTTCCTTTCTACACTATCTTCCCAGTTTGATACTAGAATGACCACCAACAAAGCCAATTTCCAATTATGCAGTTGTGTTGTCTTCATGTGCATCTGCCCAAAGACTTATGTTTAAAATTTCCTTGCATCATGTGCGAATTGATATCCACGTAGAGGCGGGCTAAATGTCCATGAAATCCATTAAACTTGAATTTCTCTCAGACATCATCTGAGCTGGCGAGGAGGGGTTATACAATCATTATCTTGTGTGGATGATGTCCAAATGACCTAGGATGATGTGGAGACCGTGAGGAAAAGTACAAGAGCCAGAAATCCAAGAGAGGATAAGTCAAGGGAGGATGGCCAAACCTAAATTGGAGAGGAATGTGGACATGTGCAACATGTTATGGAGGGTTAGGCTCTTTTGTCTTGATAAAGAGGGTAATAAGTATAGTTGGGGTTGCCCACATGTGAAGGAAAAGGGTCTGAACATGGGGTAACTCCACCATCGCATGGAAAAACCATAGGAGTTAAGTGCGGTATAACTGTGATTTCGCTAATCCTAAAAAACTCACCTTGGATATAACCTTATATCAAAACCTTAATGGACCCTACCTTATGAAAGGTACTTGGAACCTTGATCGATGTCATGGGACTTGATCCAGAGAGAGTATATTATTGTTCCTAAGAGATTCAATAGGGTCTCTTAATGCCAAGTTTGTTTGTCTATCAGCGATTGAGTTATTATGACAGAGAATATGCTTAGGTACAACATTATGAAATGCTTCAATTTCCTGGTAAATTCTCAAGAATATTACCGTTAGCTTCATATCTCTGGGAAGTTCCTTCTTTCTCAATTGTTTTTTAACAATTTTTGAGTCCCCACAGACTAAGAAGGAGTTTATGCCTTGTTGACATGCCAATTGTAATCCTTGCAGTAGAGCATAAGCCTCTACCTGGTTGTTAGATGCATTTTCTAAGTTTCAGGAGTATAGCAACTTAATATGTCCTCATGGGGAAAGAATGACCCCACATGCTCCTACCACCCTGGGCTGGCTTTGGAGGTTCCATCAAAACTCAAAACATGTCCTGTTTGAGATTGTCTCCAAACATCAAACTCTGGTGGTGAAATATATATGAAGCTATCAAGATGGTCTGGAAGAGTGGTTGTTGATGGTGCTGGGAATGCCACCATGTAGGGGAGGATGCTCAGGGGAGATATTTTTATACCATAAATCTTATTCTTTATTTAGTCATTGTTGGAATGACAAGTTTTGTTTTCTCATATTGAAGTGCTCTACTAGTAAGCCTAAGATCTTTGAGATCACCACAACCATAGTGGAAAATTCTTCTGAAAAAAGAGCTCGATTTCTCGTAATCCAGATTTTCCACGTAGAGAATTTCGAAAGGGGAAAGAATATTTCTTTAAAGGCTTGCTTCTTATCTAAAGAATCCTTGTAAGAGGCCTTCCATTTGTTGAATTGTTTGATGGGGGCGTTTGGCCACCTGATATGAGAAAATAAATTTTCCAGCACATGTTTCCATACCTCCCTAGTGAACAAATTGTCAAGAAATAAGGGAGCACTAGTTTCTTTAGCTTGGTGGTAGAGAGTGTACCTATAAGGACCTTTGAACCCCCTTTTCTACAAATTTTCCACTGTAAGGATCTTATTGTGAGCCAGTGTCCAGTGGAATATATTTATTTTTGGAAAACCATCTGTATTCGACACTTTACTTCACATGTTTGACTTTGGGGAAAGAGTAGACTAAGGTAGAAGGGTTGTGTAATACCCCAAGGCCGAGCCCCTTCTGAATTGTAATTTTTCTTATAGGCTGGTGAGCCAAGTGGTTGTAAGCTGAAAGACTTATGTGTTATTAGGCTGGTGAGCCAGATGCCAAGGCTAGGAGCCTGATATTTTGTTTGTATATGTAATTATGTAGATCATTAATAAAAATATAAACAATGTTGCTTGTAGACCCTCACGAAGAAGATTTATGGGGGACTAATCTCTACTAGGTAGGGTAAGGAAAGGGGGGGGCTAAGTATTTGGGCCTAGGGGCTAAGCTAGGGGGATTACCTCTAGAGGAATAATATTTTAATATTATTTCCTGAAGACTAAGGTGAACATTATATATTTTGTTATCCTAAGTTCCTGGAAAGTGGGGCGTAAGCTAAATGGAGTGCATGCATCTCCACAAAGACAAGTGTCGACTTGGGCTCATGAAATTAAAAGCTGAAGCATCAACTGTGTTGGGGGGGGTCGTGAGTCATTTTTCTGCCATCCTCCATCTGAGTTCACTAGTCGTACTATGTCTGAACCGTTCTTGTCTCTGTGTTTGCATCTGCATACCCATGCACAATGAAGGGAACCCTCACAGGAAGGTTGGATTTCTTGCCATTCTGCCATCCTGTACGTGAACCATTCTTACCTCTACATTGTCTGACCCCGACATACCTCTCACACCTCTGAAACCAAAAACGAGAAATTTGTCCTGTGTTGTTTCCTGTGAAGCTCGGTACAATTGTAGTCGCCTGAGTTGTGTTGTGAATTAGCATTAGGTTGTTGTCTTGTTGGGTGTCCATACCCATTTTCCCCTATTGTCGTTGTTATTGTTGTTGTTGTTGCTATTACTGTTGTTGTTGCTGTCAATCATACCCGGTTGTAGATGAGTCAGAGACTGGTTATCAGACATGTGAGTAGCTCTCCCAGGAGAGAGAGTCTGTTGGGAAGTGAGTTCTCCTGGAAGGGAGTTCCATAGCATCCACATTACTCTAACACTTCTGGTCCAGCCTGTTGTTGAAGCCCAAGGTAAGGGAGGTGTACTAGTCGATGGACTTGTATTAGTGAAGGTGTATCCTCCTGGGGTGGAGTAGGTGTGTGGGGAATGAGGGTCTATGTGTTGTGGGCATAAGTGGATCCTGGGATAAAAGATCATTCATGTTTCTTTGTGCAACTTCCTTGTTGTCCTTTACAAGCCTATAATTCCCTTACCCAGTGGAGTTTAGTCCCAGCTCAGGGGTGACCTACTGCTAAGAATGATGAGCAGCGCGGTCTAAGGCTGGGAGGTTCATGGAAGGTCTGCACGTAGTTGGTGGATTTACTCCAGCTAAAAGATAAGTATCATTTCTTTGTTTAATTATGTATTTTATGCATGTTTGGTTTACTAGAAATGTATCATGTGTTCTGTTGCATGTGGACTTACCTTTAATTTCAATTGCATCTATATGGTAGCAATAATTATGTGTTTATTGTGAATAAGTGTTTTAATTTCATTAAAATTCATGTTATATATATATATGTGTGTGTGTGTCTGTGTGTGTGTGTGTGTGTGTGTGTATGTATGATTCTACATGGTAGCGTTACCCAACTTGTTGGAAGGCCAGGTTGTTTGGGTAGCATTATCAGAGTTTAGTGAAGTGTCGTGTTGGTGGAATTTCTCAGCCTGTTGGTGGCAAGGGATGTTACAATATGGTATCAGAGCATGGTTACAACACTGAGCCTAGATGAGCCATGTTAGTGGTTAACGAGACAAATATTTCAAAGTGAATAGCTATCGAAAGGGACAAAATTCGAGGTTCAGAGTGTCCCTGAGTGAAAGGAGTGCATCGACAGAGTCTTTGACTCAAAAGGCTCGGGAGAAATAGAGTGAGTTTTCTTGTTAAGGGACTCGAATATCTTTGGAAAAGAGTGCACAGATCCGAAAGTCAACTAAGTATCGAAGAAACCCTCTAAGCAGAAAGGGGTTCGAGAAACGAAGCTCAGGAGGAGGAGAAACAACAGTCATCAGATCTGTTGTTGGAAAGAGTCTGGACCGTTAGATCCGTGTTTGGGAAAAGAAAAGGAAATTCACTTCGGAGGATTTCAAGTGTGGAGTGTGACAAACTCCCGAAGTCCCAAAGTAGATCGCAACCATCAGTTGCGAAGGACATGTGTCAAGAGATCATGTACTTCAGGTGGAAGTACTTCATGAGGAGGCAAGTGTTGTGAGTTTGAAAATCCCGAAGCCCGAAGTGTAGAAGTCACTTATAACCATTGATCATGAAGGAGGACACACGTCGGTAGATCGTGAACTATGGGAAAAAGCACTTTGGGAAAAAGCAAACATAGAGGAGTTGAAACTCCCAAAGTCTGAAGCCCGAAGACTCGAAGTGGTGAGTCATGATGATGTCACCCTGAGGTGACATGGACACATGGGATGTGTGCCATGTGTCAGTAGGTTTCGAACCCGTGGAAGATTGAAATGGCATTTGGAACTTAGTACATGGGCCACGTATCAACCGCTAGTATTCTCCCATGTGGCATCCTGTATGAGCAAGGTTGGTGGGGCCCAAGGTTACTGTTAGCATCATAAGTCACCCCTGGATTGCTAGCAGGAGAAGAGCCCAACGCCCATCAGTTTTATGTCACGATTTGTTTAATGGGGTGATCGAATGGACAATGACTCAAGATGGTATAGCTTTAACTCAGGAAACTGGGTCTGGCATGTAGAAAACAAGGGAGGTCTTGATCCAACTTCCGTCAGTAAATGGATTAAAGAGTGGTAGATGGAAGACTTGAGAGAAGGGCGAGAAATACTGCCTCGGGCAATAGGCCTTCGGAAGCTTGAGGATGAAAAACTCAGAAACCAAGATCCTCTTGGTCCATAGCTTCAAGAAACTGAGGGGTGACTTGACTGAATCTTTCAATTCCAAGTCATTCAACACTAAGAAAATCACAGGAATCAATTAGAAACAATACAATTGTTACAGTGATCCAACATACATCATCCTATAACAGCTGCAACTCAACTAGATCCTCCAATTCCGAGTTGTTCTAACACAATATGCAAAGGGATGGACAAGAAACTGACATCCATAAAGTAAGAAATCTCAAATGCCTTCTATATTAACCAGAGCGACCATCACTTCATCAAAACCTTTACAATCTGGAACCTTGCTCAACCATCCATTTATTACAAAATACAAAGACTGAGACTATATACTCAGGAAAATTCACCTAACAAAGGCCTGTTCAGCCATCTAGGGCGTGGTGTCCCTTCAGCCGAATTTGGACGGATAATCCCTGTCAGATGCCACCTTAACTGCGCATGACTCCTGTAAGGGGAGGGTAGTTGAGCCATTAAGTGTTGGGCTAGCGTGTGCAGACTTCTATGTCTAGCTGAGGACTTCGGCATGGTTTCTTTGAAAAGTCGATACACAGGACCTCTTCGAGTAGACCGCTTGTCAGACTCTCCATTCCCCACACTTAATGGGTGAAAGGAGGTTTCAACCACCCGTTCTTGCCTTCATTTACTCCAAGTGGAAACCAGAAGCAAAATCGTATCCGATTGCACCTGGAAATCGCGAGGATCCTTTCAGCGATTGGACTCGATGCTTTCAACCCCTTTTCCTTAGCTATTTTATTTCCCAAGTGACCATGGACCGTGACCTTGCTTTTATTCCCGTAGGGGCTTTCGGCATTCGCAGATAGGAAGGAACTAATCCTTGCTCATCATAGTTGCGATGGGCGAAACGCCGAGATGGCTGAATTGTGCACCACACGTCCTTCAAATCTAACGGTCCTAAACTCACCCGACGTTGTTTTGGGCCCTAGGTCCTGGATGCTCTCGCTACTTCGCGTATCAGGATATGAGGAAGCTACTCTTTGCTCTTCGAAACTGCGATGGGCAAAAAGGCGGGGAGCCTAATCGCGCGCCAGGTGTCCACTTCAAATGGATGGCTGAGACTACCCCTTTATACTGTGGGCCTGACTTTGGGCGCTATCGGCACTTTGCGGTTCGGGGCTTCGTGATACAGAGTGATATGGAACTTTCACCCTTCGAACTCGTGACTGCCGAAAAGCTGACGCGATTGGATCTCACGCCACACATCCTTTGGACGGATGGCTACTATTCTTCCCTGCATACAATATGGGCGCGATTCATTGCGTTATCCTTGGCACAACTTCACTATCTTTGATTTCCCGCCAACCGTTGATCTACTCATGTGGATAGATCAGGACCGTTGACACTATAACTTTTCCCGCTCGCTTGATTTTAAGTCCTAACATGACTTCTTCTATGCGTTGCGCTTGGGCGCTCCTCATGCAACCTACAAACCTAGATATCTCGATGTCGAAGACAAGTAATGCTTCTAACATTAGGCTCCATGGGGGATAGAGTTGTCCCTGTGATTCTCTAAGGACTCATTTTTCAGTTCCAGTGCCTTGCTATTGGGCTATGGAGTCATTTACTAAGCCGAAACATAAAAATAAAACAAGGAACCAAAAGAACAATATTTGCAAACACAGGAGTCATGGAAGGCTCAGACAAAACATTTTTTAATAAAATGCCCATTTACTGGGCTGCTGAAAACTTCTTCACCCTCCAAATCCTGTAGTCAATATGTGTTATTAGAGAAAACCTCTGAGATTTTGAAGGGCCTAATCCACAAGGCTTCAAATTTGTCATGCTTGCCCTTATATTTCTTAGGAGCATCCCATTTCAGCACCAGGTCTCCTATCTAGAACCACTCCTTCTTGGCCTTCTTATTGAAAACCTCCTTCATCCTTTGCTGATGATCCTGAATTATGTCCATTGCCTGCTCCCTGGCCTGCTGGACCTCCACTAGCTGATGAATCCTTCTAATCATGTCATCAAGCTCCTCCTGATGATCCTGGAAGAATTTCTCTACGAGAATAGCCAGCTGAGAAGGGAGGACAACTTCTGCTCCGTAAACTAACTGGAAAGGGGATATGCCTATAGATCTCTTTGTAGTCACCCGATCATCCCATAGAGCAAATTTCAGCTTTGAATTCCAAGCCTTTTTGTTGTCCTCCAATAATATTTTGATGATCCTTATGAGACTTTTATTGGAGGATTCTGCTAAACCATTTCCCTGAGGATAGTATGGAGTTGAGTGAATCATCTTGATTCCAAATTTCTCACAGAACCTAACCAGCGGTTCAGCCTTGAATGAGGTTGCATTATCTGTAACGATCTTTCGTGGGCATTCAAATCTTGTGATGAGGTCTTCCAGGAATCCAATAATTACCTTGTGGGAAGCAATCCTGGTGGGGATAGCTTCAATCCATTTGGTAAAGAAGTCTGTGGCATTCAGAATCCATATGTGCTACCCACTGGAAGCAGGGTGGATTTCTCCAATAAAATCTAGGCCCCATTGCTGGAAGGGTCCCGAAACAACTACAGGCTTTAAAGGCAGAGACTTGAGATGTTGCTTTCTTGAAAATCTTTGACATTTGATACAAGCTTGGACCCTTCTACAGACATCAGTGAATACGGTGGGCCAGTAGTATCCAGCCCTGAGAATTTTGTGGGCTGTGGCCTTCCAGAAGTGGTGTCCTCCACATAGGTCATTGTGAAATTCAAACATGATCCTGTCGGCCTCTTGTGGATCCATGCATTTTAACAATACCCCCAGGGGGTCTTTCCAGTATAAGATTTGATCAATAAGGCAATATCTGACTGCCTTGAGCTTCAGAGCTCTTGCTTTGTTTCTCGGCAGGCCATCTGGAGGCCGCAACTCCTGCAGGAAGTATATGACATCCTTATACCAAGAACATCGGGCCAATGGGGGCTCCCTTTGAGGGTCTCTTTCAGACAGCCAACATTGTTGGATTCATGAGCATTAATTGATGAAACTTATCCCCAAAGGTTGGCAATTGGCTTCATCCAACAGCTTGGCTAAGCCCTGACCTTTGATCAATTTGGTAGGCATTATTTCCAGGTCAAACTCTAGAATCGTGTCGATCCACTTACTCCTTCTCCCGTCTATGTAAGGTTGGATGAGAATGCCTTTAATAGCAGCTGAGGGGAAATAAGCGATGATTTTTTACTGTAGGACATAGATTCTGAATGCCTTGAGAGCCTTTACCAGGGCATAGGCCTGCTTCTCCATAGTGTTATACCCGACTTCAGCATCCCTTAATGCTCAACTGAAATAAGCAATAGGCTACTCAAGTCCGACCTTGTTTGTCTGTAATAAAACAACAGCCACCATGTCAGGAGAGGCAAAGGAGAAAATAAGGAAATCCTTTGAGTAGTCGGGACTAATAAGCACGGGGGCTTCAGTTAGGGCCTTCTTTATTTGCTCAAAGGAATGTTGTGATTCAGAAGTCCACCTCACTTCATTTTCTTTCCTTAGCATGGTTTTTATAAGTTTTACTTCCTCAGCAAAGTTAGGCACAAACCTCCTCAGAAAATTGATCTTACCAAGGAAGGATTGGACCTCCTTCTTGGACCTCGGGATTGATAAGGCATGTATTGCTTCAACTCTGCTAGGGTCAATCCTGACTCCTTCCACTGATACTATGTGGCCTAGTAATTTTCCCTCCTGCATGGCGAACCGAGATTTCTTGGGGTTTAATGAAATGCCAAAACTCCTGCATTTCAGGAAAAACTTCCTGAGATGACGACAGTGTTCTTTATCAGACTTTGAAAACACTGTGATGTCATCCAGATAGACAACCACAAATTTATCCTTTTCGCCGACGAAAGATATGTCCATGGCACACTGAAACGTTTCCCCTGCATTCATTAATCCAAACGGCATCTTGGCGTACATGAATGTGCCCCATGGAGTGGTAAATGTCATCTTTTCCCTGTCCTCAGGCAGGACATAGACCTGATTGTAGCTAGAGAAACCATCAATCATGGACATCCTGGAAGCTCCTGTTACCCTCTGCAGTATATGTTCCATCTTTGGTAAGGGGTAGTTATCCTTTCGTGAGCTCTTGTTCAGGTTTCTGAAGTCTACATAGAGCCGGATCTCTCCACTCTTCTTCCTTACTGGCACCAAGTTGGCCACCCACTCTGAATACCTCAGCGGTTCAATGATCTGAGCTTGAAGCAACTTCTTCACTTCCCTCTGTATGATAGGCAGCAACATAGGATTGATCTGTCTCAGCTTCTGCCTAAATGGTTTTGCCTCCTCTTTTAATGGGATTTTATGCTCGATGAAAGAAGTGTCATATGGTTTGAGGTCTTCGTAGGTCCAGGAAAACACATCAGCGAATTCCCTCAAAATTCCAGTGTATTCGGACTTCTGCTCCTCTGTCAGGCTTCTTGACAATTTGATAAACTTGGGCTCACTCTCGATCCCAATGTTTCACTGAATAGTATCAGTGTCGTCCTCTGTGGTCTCCCCTTTTAATGACACATTGTTTCTATCAAAAAGCCTTTCCAGAGGAACCAGTCCTCTTGGAATATGATTGTTGGGTAGCTGCACAATGTTACGCTCTACAATCTTGTTCAAAAAATTACCCCCATCAAGATCTTCTTCAGAGACAGAGTCTTGGTCGATATGCATCTCTGAAAATTCTTTGACAGTCTCCAAGAATTTCTTTACCTCAAGATCATCCTCGAAAACCTTCCAATGTTTGACGTTGTCAGGTATGGAGGGTCTGTATTTTACTTCCACATCATATTTGAATTTGGGCAGCAAGGGCACTTTGAAATTACTTGCTGATGTAGCCAAGGAATCTGCCATTGTGTTCTCCTCTCTTGGGATGAAAGAAATGTTAAATGCTGAGATGAAACTATCAATTAGGTCCCATACCTCGTTTTTGTAACTCCTAAGTCGAGGATGCTTAGCTTGGTAAGCGCTTCTAATCTGTTGGAGCACCAACTCTGCATCACCAAACACTGCTACCTCCTGAATTCCCATTTCCCTTGCAGCTCTTAACCCCAGGACGAGAGCTTCATACTCTACCACATTGTTGGTAGCTTCAAATTCTAGATTGTATGATAGATATATGGTTTCCTGAGTAGGTGACACAAAAACCACCCCAGCTCCAGCACCTTCCCTGGAAGAGGCTCCATCAAAGAACATTTTCCAGACAGGGGTGATGGAGGGAGGAAATTTAGGGGAAATGGTGGGCTGACTTCTGAGTTTAAGAGGAGGTTCGGGAGCATAATTTGGTGAGTTGTAGCACACTGGAACCTAAATCAGTGTCTAAGGCATCAAGATAGGATGGTTGGTAGGGTTTGCCTCATCACTGATTATATAGGCCAGTTGGGCTTCTCTATATAGCCTTCTATGCTCTCCTCCAAACACTGGGATAGTAGCATATGTGAGGTCCATTTGCAAAGTTCCCCCCAGTCTTTTTATCCAAGATCTTGATAACAACATACCGAACTTGGGGGGGACATCGGCCACTACAATATCCATGACCACACTTTTCATGGGCAACTAAAACAAGGTCATGACCAGGTCTTTGATAACTCCAAGACACTGAACTTTCCTGGAGTCAAAGGAATAGAGGTCATGATAGGCTCGGGTGACTTCTAGCCATAACTCTTCCGTGACAGTTTTGGGCATGAGGTTGTGAGAAGCTCCCGAATCCATCAAGCAGTTGTGCAGCACCTTGTCATGTATGTTCAGGGAAGTGTAGAAGGGAGGGGACGAGTCATTCCTGTCTTCTACCATAGGACCTAGGATAACTGCGTCTTTTCATCTTGTAAATTGATGGAGTCTGTGGGAAGGCATGAGGTCTCATACTGTAAAATCTCAGAGAAGCGTTTCTTGAACCCTTCATGTTTAATCAACTCGGTCAGGGGTACAAGAATTCTAATCTTTTGAATTTCGTGCTCGAAATTAAGGGAAGATGTAAGCTTCAAAATTTCTCTTATTTCGGGAACATGACTCTAGACTATGGGAAAGAGGGGTTGGTGCTTCTTACCTCTGTGATTGTCTGCTACTTCATTAGCGGGCTTCTCTGTTCTAGTGGACCGCTCAGGAGCATCAGGTGTTGCTGTCTTTTTCTTTGACCTCAAATCATATCTGCCTTGGTTGTCAGTAGCCTTGTCTCCTTTGCTCAGTTCATTTAGCTGACTGTCCATGAGGGACTCCTTGTAGGCTGATTGAGTGAGATGAGGAAAAGGAGGAGTGTCTTCGAAGCAATGGATTTCAGGATCAAGCTCGTCTGTTTCTCCTTCTTCCCCCTCGGCCACAAAATTGTTTTGAAAAGGGGCCTGAATTTTCTGGTCTTATCTATCTCTTCCCCTCTCTCTTTGCACATTCAGGGGAGTAAAATTGTTTGGCCTCCTGAAACCTCCTTTGTTTTAGGCGTTCTGAGGGCCCTTGTATGATTTCCTCCCCTCAACCTTCATTCTCTCCATCTCTACAGACAGAGACTTCGCCATCTTGGTCAGTTCATCCACTTGAGGGTGGGGCACCGATGATCCAGAAGTTGAGGTTTCCGACCTTCCCTTTCTTCTATCTGCATCGGCCTTGTTCCTCAGTCTGTCAGTTGCTAATACATTGGATTCCACCTCTATGGCCGCATCTTGTATTTAAGCTAAGGAGGTGGCTCTTCTTTCTCTCAACAAAAGATGGAAATCGGGGACAAACGCACTAGCATAAGAAATTTTGGCCGAGGCTTCTGAGGGTTTTATTTCGGCAGGAATTTTATTATACATCTTATTAAATCTTTTTGAGAAGTCAGAGACAGAATCTCCTTCCATTTTCTTCAGAGACCCGAACTCTGTCATGTAGTACATGAAATATTTCCTATCGCCCCACTGCCTCAGGAAAGCACTATCCAGGGCTTCGATCCTAGCAATAGATCCGGGGGCCAATCCTCTGAACTATTTCCTCACCTCGCCATCTAGGCTCTGGATGAAGACTCTCATCTAGACATCTTCATTTTCAATGTTGAGGTTGTCTACGTAACTGTAGAAAGCAGCCAGGTTCTCTTCTGCAGTTACATCTCCTTCTCTGGTGAACTTGGGCATGTATTTCAAGTAATCTCCAGTAGGGAGAGGATTCATAGGATGGGGTAGAACTAAGGGAGGATATCTGGCAGCGACTATGGCGTCCATTCTATTCAGAGGGGGATTAGCACCAGCCATAGGAATATTAGGTGGAGGAGAACTTGGAGGAGAAGGAGCTTGGGAAGGGACTACTGGGAATGAGTCTTGAAGTGGAGTGGGAAACAAGAGGGGATTTAAGGAGAAGGCTAGTGATCTCAAGTCAACAGGTGCTCCTCTTTGCACAGGAGTAGTAAAACTAGGCGTGGGGAAATCTTCTGTGGTCCTGGGTATATGCCAGGGTACAGCTTCAGAGGAGAGGGGAGTGACAAGGTTTTCTCCCTCCAATCCTAGACCAGGAGGGGAAAACTCAGTAGGAACACTACCGAAGTTCAGGAAATGGGAAACCTCTGAAGGAGGCCTATTGAGAAACTGAGGAGGAGAAAATGGAGTTCCTACAGAAGGAGACAGTGGATTACCTGGTTTGGTGATGGAATCTTCTTCTTCATAGTTCTTTCCTTTTCTAAGAACCACCTCCGGATCAGTTTCAGGTGTAGCTAGAGGTAGTTGTGGATGAGACCGCGTGTGTCTACCTCTGAAAGCCACAATTAATAGAGCAGTTTCTCCCCAGTGGAGTCGTCACAATGGAGTCGCTAGGTGCACAGTAGCAATCTTCAAAGGCTCTGATACCTGATGCACCTTCGGAATCAGAGGGTCAATGTCGTTCAATCCTGGGGAAAATTTTCAACTTCGTCCCCGACAACGACACCAGAAATGTTAGCGTCATAAGTCACCCCTGGATTGCTAGCAGGAGAAGAGCCCAACGCCCATCAATTTTATGTCACGATTTGTTTAATGGGGTGATTGGATGGACAATGACTCAAGATGGTATAGCTTTAACTCAGGAGACTGGGTCTGGCATGTAGAAAACAAGGGAGGTATTGATCCAACTTTCGTCAGTAAATGGATTAAAGGGTGGTAGATGGAAGACTTGAGAGAAGGGCGAGCAAGAATACCTCGGGCAATAGGCCTTCGGAAGCTTGAGGATGAAAAAATCAGAAACCAAGATCCTCTTGGTCCAGAGATTCAAGAAACTGAGGGGTGACTTGACTAAATCTTTCAATTCCAAATCGTTCAGCGCTAAGAAAATCACAGGAACCGATTAGAAACAATACAATTGTTACAGTGATCCAACCTACATCATCCTATAACAGCTGCAACTCGACTGGATCCTCCAATTTTGAGTTGTTCTAACACAATATACAAAGGGATGGACAAGAAACTGACATCCATAAAGTAAGAAATCTCAAATCCCTTCTATATTAACCAGAGCGACTAGCGCTTCATCAAAACCTTTATAATCCGGAGCCTTGCTCAACCATCCATTTATTACAAAATACAAAGACTGAGTCTATGGACTCAGGAAAATTCACCTAAAAGAGGCCTGTTCAACCATCCAGGGCATGGTGTCCCTTTAGCCGAATTCGGATGGATAATCCCTGTCATACGCCACCTTAACTGCGCATGACTCTTGTAAGGGGACGGTAGCTAAGACATTAAGTGTTGGGCTAGCATGTATAGACTTCTCTGTCTAGCTGAGTACTTCGGCATGGTTTCTTTGAAAACCCGATACACAGGACCTCTTCGAGTAGACCGCTTGCTAGACTCTCCATTCCCCACACTTAATGGGTGAAATGAGGTTTCAACCACCCGTTCTTGCCTTCATTTACTCCAAGTGGAAACCAGGAGTGAAATAATATCCGATGGCACCTGGAAATCGGGAGGATCCTTTCGACAACTGGACTCGATGCTTTCGGCCCCTTTTGCTTAGCTCTTTTATTTCCCAGGCGACCACGGACCGTGACCCTGCTTTTATTCCTGTAGGGGCTTTCGACGTTCATGGATAAGAAGGAGTCGATCCTTGATCATCATAGTTGCGATGGGAGAAACGTCGAGATGGCTCAATTGTGCGCCACACATCCTTCAAATCTGACGGTCCTAAACTCACCCGATGTTGTTGTGGGCCCTAGGTCTTGGATGCTCTCACTACTTCACGTATCGGGATATGAGGGAGCTGCTCTTTGCGCTTCGAAACCGCGATGGGTAAAAAGAAGGGGAACCTAATCGTGCTCCAAGTGTCCGCTTCAAATGGACGGTTGAGACTGTCCCTTGATACTGTGGGCCCAACTTTGGGCTCTATCGGCACTTCAGGGTTCGAGGCTTCACGATACAGAGTGATATGGAACTTTCACGCTTCAAAATTGCGACTGCCGAAAAGCTGACGCGACTGGATCTCGCGCCACGCGTCCTTTGGACGGATGGCTGCTATTCTTCCCTGCATACAATATGGGCACGATCCATTGCGTTATCCTTGGTGCAACTTCGCTATCTGCGATTTCTCGCCAACTGTTGATCTACTCATGTGGACAGATCAGGACCGTTGACACTATAACTTTGCCCGCTCGATTGATTTTAAGTCCGAACAGGACTTCTTCTATGTGTTGTGCTTGGGCGCTCCTCATGCAACCTGCAAACCTAGATATCTTGATGCCAAAGACAAGTAATGCTACTAAAATTTATGTAACGTAGTTAAATGTCGGAGGACCCACACTGGCATTGATCATGATACATCCATATCGATGGCTAGAAGGAATTGTGGGGACCCAAGTTGCACGGAAGTTAATTATCCAAGGCAGTCCCGCAATACAAACCGCAGTTTCACCGAGGGGTTATGTGTCAGCGTCAGAAGAATTGTGGGATGAAAGGTAGGTTACTCCAAACCACTGATGCATGCCCCTGCAATTGGGAAAATGTTAAGTGATGCAACGTATTGACATCACCAAAGGTGATTGGGAAGGTTTGAAGGTTAACAGTTCGGATACGCGGATGCGAGATCCTCCGAAGCTCCGAAGTCCCGAAGACCCAAAGTCCCAGAACTCAGACACCTGAGGTTCCATAGTAAGTGTCAACCGTTAGATGTTAGGTAGACATGGACTGAAGATCTTCCCTACTTCGCGAGTTCGATAATCAAAACTCTCAGAGATTGTTGTATTGTGCTTTGAAAAATGTTCGAAGTTGAAGGCCTGAGTAAGCACCTTTTGACTTAGCTCTTGGTCACGACCCGTGATCACATGGGTTGGGGACTAAGATAAAGGGGCTAGTGCCAAAAAATTATTACAGAGAAGAGAAGAGCTCGAAAAGAAAATGAAATCTGAACATTTTCTTAAATCAGATTGGTTTATGAATGTTGTGGGAATTGTTAAGGACTGATGACCTGGAAAATTCTGGTTGACTCCATGTTGTGTTTGCAGAATTCAATGAGTGTCGGTGTTTGCACTCTTTTCGTCGATGTGTGAGCAAAAAGTGAGTGCTTACATGCCTAGTTGGGCTCTGCTAGTCATGACAGCTGTGATGTAAAAGGTTAGAAAGAAAACAACTAAACTATTAACAAGATTTAAACAAAAACTAAA
>ML814984.1:21574-92048 GCA_009831015.1 Picea engelmannii | reverse complement strand
TTAATTTTTTAGCCATTTTTGTATAGTTTTTGGCCCTTTTGTTGTGCTGTGGATTTAATCCTTGTGCCATGAATGCCTGTTTTTCTGTGCTGATGATGCGGAGTTCTTGTCGTCCTGTGCGGACGAAATTTCAGTGATAACAGTCGGGACTATAGCGAATTGCCATAGAGTGCAGAGAAATTGAGAAGGCATATAATGCTTTCAGTTCAGAGAATGAAGTAAAAGGAATGGATGTCCATTTAGGAGGGAAAGAATCCAACTCCAATGGGCACGGAAGAGAGATGGAAAAGGAAGGGCATATGATGAAAATCATTGAACGATTGTAGAAAGACGCCCAGGTTCACCGATCTAATAATAGAAAGATCATGAAATCCAGGGATCAACAAGTAAAATTAAACTTAAAGTTGATGCAGAGTCTGGAAAGAATCAAAAGGAAGTTGGACAAGTGGAGTGACTCAAGCAAAACAGGGAGTCGCAAGAACCCTGAGAGGAGAAGAATATCAAGAAGCGTTAGCAGACATCAACGTCACTCCTCAAATAATTACAATAAGGAGGAACACAGTAGTTCAAGCCCATCTCCTACCAGGAAACATAGGAGATATAGAGTGGATGAATTGAAGGGTGAAATGAACAATATTAAACCTCCTACGTTTGACGGAGAACATAAGAAAGATGAAGAGGCTGAGACTTGGCTGATGGGCATGAGAAAATATTTCCAATTGCAGAACTATTCTTCTCACGTAGAGGGAGGAATTTCCATTTACCAACTTAAAGGAAAGGCATCCATATGGTGGGAGCATCTTGTGCAAGTACAACATGCCAGAGAGAAGAATGTTACTTGGAGAGAGTTCAACAAGCATTTTGAAAATAAGTACTTAACTAAGAGGTACTATGAAAAAAAAATGAAAGAGTTTTTTGAACTCAAGTTGGGTAGCATGAACATTGATGAGTATGAACGAAGTTTTTTGGAATTGTTGAAGTATGTTCCTTTCATCAAGGACAAGACTATCAAAATTCAAAGGTATCTCACTAGACTTCCATCTTCCATCAGTGAAAAGATCTAGTAGGATGACCCAAAGACTATGGAAGAAACTTTAAGGAGAGAAAAATGCTTATATGATCAGCAAAAATAAAAGCCTACTTTCCAAAAAGCTTGGTAAGACAAGAAGAAGTTTAAGAGGGAGCAGAGGAAAAAGGGAAACAAACCATCATTTTTCATTAATAGTCCTCAAGGACAACCATCTTTTAGAGAGCCCAGGAAGGCTAAGATGGTGGAAAAATTCCAAGAGAACCACCTATGGAATGTTGGGGTTGTAAAGGAAATCATAGGTACAGAGATTGCCCCCAAAGAAATGACAAAGTGAGAGCTGTCCAAAATGTTCAGCGGGCAGAAACAATGGATTACATGGGCAGTAGAATACCAAGGATCTACGTATCCCTAGACAACAAGCAAGTAGAATATCAGTCACACGTGATTGAAGTGGAAGGTATGATCAGCAACCATGCCTTTACTATTTTAATTGATTCAGGGGCTAGCCATAGTTATATATATCCTAGAGTGGTGGAAAGTTTTCAATTGTCGAGAAGAAAACATGAAAAGTCTTGGTTGGTGCAGCTGGCTACATGAACCAAGAGGAAAGTCAATGAGTTAGTTAAGTCTTGTCCAGTGGACATGAATGGACTGAGCACAAAGGATGAATTGAACATTCTGCCTTTAGGTTCTTATGACTTTCTAATTGGGATGGACTTGTTGGACAAGCACCATGCCATCCTGGACTGTTGTAACAAGGAATTCACTTGCCTGGATGGGGAAGGAAATCGGAAAACAGTCCAAGGAATTCCCAGAGTTGTTGCTAGCAGAGAAATCTCAGCAATGCAGCTGAAGAAGTGCTACAGGAAAGGCTATCAATTATTTGCAGCCCATGTGGAGGAAACACCTAAGGATAAGGTGTCTAATATTGAAGATCATGCAGTATTAAAATATTGTGAGGATGTATTTCGGGAGGTACCTGAAATACCCCTGAAAAGAGATATTGACTTTTCTGTAAAATTGATGCCTGGAGAAGCTCCAGTATCAAAAGCTCCTTACAGAATGAGTACACCAGAGCTAAAAGAACTGCAATTGCAGCTTGAAGAGCTTCTGAAGAAGGGGTATATACACCCAAGTGTGTCGCCTTGGGGAGCCCCAGTCCTATTCGTGAAGAAGAAGGATGGAACATTGAGATTGTGCATCGATTTTAGACAGGTGAACAAAGTAACTGTAAAGAACAAGTATCCTCTGCCAAGGATCGATGATCTCTTTGATCAGTTGAAAGATGCTAAGATATTTTCAAAAATAGATCTTAGATCAGGGTATCACTAGGTAAGAGTAAAGGATGAAGACATCATCAAGACCGTCTTTAGAACAAGGTATGGTCATTACGAGTTCACAGTGGTGTCATTTGGGCTGTCGAATGCACCCATTGTTTTTATGTGCCTGATGAATGGTGTATTCAAGGACTATCTAGAAAGTTTGTCATAGTCTTTTTGGATGACATCCTAGTGTATTCCAAGTCAGAGGAAGAGCATGAACAACATCTAAGGATGGTGTTGCAGGTGCTAAGAGAGCACCAACTGTATGCCAAGTTGAGAAAGTGCTTGTTTTATCAGGAGCAAATCCATTACTTTGGGCGTATCATTTCAAAGGATGCGATAGTTGTAGATCCTGAGAATATTGAGGCCATCAGAAAATGGTTAGCGCCAAAGAACGTGATGGAAGTCAGATCCTTTATGGGTCTATCTAGTTATTACAGAAGGTTTATCACAGGGTTCTCAAGGATAGCTCACCGTATCACTTCCTTGCAGAGGAAGGAGAAGAAATTGCAGTGGACAGAAGAATGTGAGAAGAGCTTCCAACGATTGAAGCAGTTGTTAACCAGTGCTCTAATCATGAGGATTGCAGATCCTAATGAAGATGTTGTAGTGTACATATTCATGCAAATAAGGACTAGGAGGAGTCCTCAGTTAGAATGGATTCGTAATTTTTTATGAATCCAGAAAGTTGAAAGAGAATGAAAGGAACTATGCAACTCATGATTTGGATTTGGCAGCCATTGTACACGCTCTAAAGAAATGGAGGCATTACCTCATGGGAAGGAGGTTCGAACTGAGGATAGACCATAACGGTCTAAAGTATTTGTTTGATCATCCAACTTTGAATGCTAGGAAGAGTAGGTGGTTGGCGTTTCTTTGTGAGTATGACTTTGATATCAAGAATATCAAAGGAAAGGAAAACAAAGTGGTTGATGCACTTAGCAAGAGAGTGCATGAATTGCATGCTTCAGCCATTAGCATGTACTGAACTGATATTAAGGCAGAATTTCAGAAGCTGCAAATGCAGATTTGTAGTACATGGAGTTGGTAGCAAAGCTACAACATGGTAAGATGCTACAGAAATTGGAAGATTATAAGTTGGGAGCTAATGGAACACTTCTATACAAGAACATAATTTATGTACCTAATGTCCAAGACTTTAAACTTATGATTTTGAATGAAATGCATAATGTGCCTTATGCAGGACACCCTGGATATTAGAAAAATGTGGCAACAGTCAAGAGCCATTACTTTTGGCCAGGTATGAAGAAGGAAATTGCAGAATACATCACGAGATGTATGGAGTGTCAAAAGGTTAATGCTAAGCATAGGGACCCAGCAGGGTTGCTGCAACCTTTTCCCATTCTTGAGTGGAAGTGGGAGGTAGTGACAATGGATTTCATCACAGGATTTCCCAAAACTAGCAAGCAACATGATTCAATCATGGTGGTGGTGGACAAGCTTATGAAAGATGCCCATTTTATTCCATTAAAGATTACTCACAAGGCAGCTAACATTGCTGATATTTTTATGAGGGAAATAGCACGATTGCACGGTATCCCAAGACAATTGTGTCTGACAGGGACCCAAAATTTACCTTCAGGTTCTGGAAGGGGTTTTTCAAAGGATTCAGAACGAATCTAAACTTCAACATTGCTTATCATCCTGAATCTGATGGGAAAACATAGAGGGTGAACCAAGTTATAGAAGACATTCTAAGGATGTATGTGATGGAAAAACTGTCTAAATGGGAAGACTACCTACACTTGATAGAATTCGCCTACAACAATGGGTATCAAACATCACTAAAGATGAGACCATTTGAAGCACTTTACGGCAACAAGTGAAATACTCCAGTAAGCTAGGATAACCAGCAGATAGAGCATTGGTTGGGCTAGATTTTCTCAAGGAAATGGGAGAAAAAATGATGAAGATTAAGCAGAATTTGAAGGTTGCCCAAGACAGATAGAAGAGTTATGCTAATAAGAATAGGATCCACAGGGAGTTCAAAGTGGTTGATCATGTTTTTCTGAAAGTAAAAGCTAACAAAATTTCCCTGAAGCTAGGAAACTGTTACGTGTTGGCAGAAATATCTTTTGGGTGATCCAGGTGGATATCGATGGCCACCCACCTTTTCCAACTGGCTCAAAACAGTTTTTTGGCAATTTTGGCAATTTACTATTTTTAGTAGTTTTTAACTTTCGGGGACATTTTGAGGGCCTAAATGAAGGTTTTTCGGGATCGATCTCCTCAATGATAGTTGAAGGCATGATTGAGCCCCCAAAATGAATTTCATCGATGATACCTTTCCAATGGGCTATCACGTTGTAAAACATAGATTGTATGAAAAAGTTACGACCCCGGGAAGTTGATGTACTAACTTACCCAAACGGGGCCCACATGACTTTTGGCGCTTCATATCCTAGGGTTAGGTTTTTGGATGTCTAGGATTTTTGGCATTCTTGTTTACTGTAAAAGGGCCTTCAGATCCTCATTGTAACCATCTTCTTGCGAATGAACGCAACCGTCACATCTCTTCTCAGAGATAAGCCGCCACCATTCCAACAAGCTTATTTCCGTTGCATTTTACAGTTTCAACTTATTTCATTATTGAATAGAAAACCAGTTTTATTGTATCTCTGTTATTTTTTGTTAAACACCTATTAATAATCTGTATTCATTTCATTATGCTCATAAAATCTGGATCAGTGGTATCAGAGCGATTTTCTGCTTGTCGTCTTAATGCATGTCCCCAACGAGGTTGGAGTACAACGAGTTGGGTCTCAAGCTTGTTTCTCTTGAGGACAAAAGATTTCACATGCCCAAGTGACCTCTCATGGTAGGAGAAAAGAAATACGATGGGACAAGATATCCTTTCAAACTATTGATTGAGGAAGACCTCACACAACAAAGGAACGAGATGATGGATAGTTTCACGCAAATCCTTCAGCGGCTACCAACAGGAGACACATCTTCTTAGAGCGGAGGCGTCACCCCCTTCAAGGTACAAATAAACTTTGATATTCCTATATTTGAAGGTTAGATAGACGCAGATGTTGTAGACAAGTGGTTGAATCTACTAGAAGGGTATTTTTCTGTCCATAACTTTTCGAATAGAGAAAAGATTACTTTTGCGCTCCTAAAAGTCGTTCCCCATGTCAAAGATTGGTGGGAAAATTTCTGTGAGCAAAAGGAAATAGAGGAGCCCTCATTATTTGCAGTCATGACCACCTGTGAATCCTTCAGGGATGCTATTAAGGAACAATAATACCTTGCCGGAAGTTATGATGACCTGTATACCAAATGGACTACACTGCGAAAAAAAAGAGACCAAGCAGTGTCAGATTTCACAAATACCTTCCATACCTTGCACACCAAGATGGGTATCAAAGATTTAGAGCGACATCTAGTGCTCAAGTATCGTGGTTCTTTTCACCGATACATCCAGAACGAAATGGAATTTCTAGACATCTCATCCTTGGGAGAGGCCTACTGATATGTCGTCAAAATCGAGCAGAAGCTCAAACAAAAGATGTGGAAATTTGGGTCGGGGAACCCCACAGAACAAAAGCCAGTAAAGGGCTACACCAACCCACTGAACAAAGGACAGAGCAGATATGGACAATATGAGGACAACCAGTCCAAGCTGCAAGCAAAGAAGGACACTGGAAAGACAAACAAAGATACCAGGAAGTGGTGCAACTTCCATAAGAGCCCTTGGCATAACACTACTAACTACTGCTCAAAGAAGTCACTGGTGGCCGAAGTGAAAGCCTTTAAATCAGATGTGGATTCTGACTTTGATCTAGAAACAGAAAGGGGAATATGGATCATTGACACAGAACCCAATGCCACTGTTTCTACCACCAATCTCCATCCTGGCAAACCAAACGAGCCAGAAGAAGGAGATCGCCTCTTCCACTCACAAATGTGGGTAAAAGGCACCCCGCTGCACTTCATCGTTGATAGCGGTAGCTAAAATAACCTCATCTTAGCAAAGGTCATCAAGTGGTTGGCCCTTCTGACAACTTCGTACCCACAACCCTACACCATTGGATGGCTCCGCCAAGGAAGAAATCTCCACGTTCGCCAACAATGTCGACTGTCGTATGACATCAATCCCTTTAAAGACGAGGTATTGTGTGATGTTTCTCCTCTCGAAGTTTGTGAAGTTCTTTTGGGCCAACCTTATTTATGGAAATGTCATGTTGTATATGAGTTTAAGCCTCGTAGTGTTATTATTACTTTAAACAAGAAATTGTGCAGGATACCCGAGGAAATCCCACCTAGTGCTATTTCCTTGATCTCCGCTAAGCAATGCAGGAAAGTCATCTCTCAAATGGGGAAATTTTTCTTCTTTGTGATTCTCTCTCAGAGTAAGTGAAATATCACAGCCACATCCAGGGTCTCTGCAACCGACCTCTCCACACAACAAAAGCAAGTAGATGAGGTCATGGAAGAATACTCAAATATCTTCTTGTCACCTACCGGGGTACCTCTACACTGCCAAGTCAAGCACCCCATCAATCTGACCCCAGGTGCACCGTTTCCCAATGGTTCAGTCTATTATCGCTCTTTTTTAGAGAATGAGGAGATCAAGCGACATATCCAAGAGCTACTCCACAAGGGGCACATCCATCCCAGCTCATCACCTTGCGGGAGCCCAATCATACTGGTACAGAAGAAATATGGAACCTGACAACTCTACATTGATTACTGGGCTCTAAATAAAATCACAGTTAGAAACCAGTACCCGATTCCCCAAATTAACGACGTTCTTGATCAACTCACGGGGGCCAAATACTTCAGTAAGATTGATCTAAAGTCTGGCTACCACCAGGTCCCGATAGAACAGATAGATGTATGGAAGACCGCCTTCAAGTCAAAGAAAGGCCTTTTTGAATGGTTGGTCATGCCATTTGGTTTGACAAATGCACCAGCCACTTTCATGAGGTTGATGGATGATATCCTGTGACCATTCACCAATAATTTTGTAGTGGTGTATTTGGATGAAATTCTCATTTACAACAAGACTTGGGCCGAACACTTGCAGCATATTCAGCAGGTTATGCACACCCTGAGAAAGCACAAGCTATACACCAACATGGAAAAATGATCCTTCGGCATGGACAGGGTCCATTACCTAGGCTACATCTTTGATCAGCATGGCGCACATTTGGATCCAGCCAAGATCCAATTCATCCATGATTGGTCATCCCCAACCACACTCATCGAGCTCCGGAGCTTCTTGGGCCTGGCCAATTTCTACCGCAAGTTCATGTTGAGATTCTCCCATATTGCATGGGCCCTCATCCAAATAACCAGGGGTGGTGGTAAGGCAAAATTTGCATGGGGGTGGTCCCAACAACAAGCGTTCGATGATTTGAAGCAAATCTTGTGCTCAGTCCCAGTACTTTCACTCCCAGACCTACAATAGTCCTTTGAGATCGAGACAGATGCTTTTGACTATGTTGTGGGCACCATTCTCACTCAGCACAGCCACCCCATGGCCTATCATAGTGAGACACTATCAGATGTTGTCTGTAAGTACCCTACTTATGACAAAGAAATGTACTCCATTGTGCAAGCCTTCCGCCAGTGGAGACACTACATTCTTGGGAAGGAGAAATTCATCCAAACCGATCATAAGCCACTACTTTTCATGCAGACACAAGGAAAATTGCAAAATGACCGCCATAAAAAGTGGTCCACATACTTGCAGCAATTCCACCTCAACATCAAGTATAAAATAGGAAGCACCAATCGTATCATTGATTGCCTCAGCAGACTGCCAGTCGCAACACTCACCATGGTGGTAGACTCTTGCAACCATGAGACCTCTGGATGGCCCCAACTCTATGAGACAGACTTGGACTTCTCCACCACCTACCAAATGTTGGGCGAAAATGCAGTTGTTGATAATTTCCATCTTCAGGATGGGTTGTTGTGTCGTCTGGGCCATATCGATGTTCCATAAAGAAAGCGAGTGAAGATGATCTGAGAATCCCACTACAATTAGGTGGCAGGACATTTCAGTGTCGAAAAGACAGTGGCGATGCTGCAAAAACATTTCTACTGGACGAAACTTCGACAGGAGGTCAGCAAGTATATCAGGTCCTGTAGTGCCTGTGCGATTTCCAAACTGAGCAATAAGAAACAGGTCCTGTACAACCCTCTTCCTACTCCTGACAGGCCATGGGAATCCATCTCAATGGACTACATGTCGGGCCTCCCATCAACCAAGCGGGGAAACAACTGTGTTTTTTTTGTTGTTGATCACTTTTCTAAGATGGCGATTTTGGTTGCCTGCAAGAAGAACATCATAGCAGAGACCACTGCCAAGCTCTTCTTTGAATGAGTCTGGGTACATTTTGGAATCCCACAAACCATTGTCTCAGATCAGGACAGTCGATTTCTAAGCACATTCTGGTCAAGCCTCTGGTCACTGTTGGACACCAAGCTCACCAAATCCACGGCCTTCCACCCTCAGAAAGATGGCCAAACCGAGGTTGTAAATCGAATTATTGTGCATATCCTTCGCATGTATAATTCACAACACCCTCGCACATGGGATGAGAGCCTTCCCTATGTCCATCATAGCTACAACCGAGCCCTGCATAGCTCAACTGGCCACAACCCCTTTCAGATGGGGTTGGGATTCCAACCATTGGGTCCCATAGATGTTTCACTTCCCCTTGTGGTCACCTCAATCGACTCATATTCTTCTCAACCTAAAGCTAATAAAGCCACCCGATTTATTGAGTGGATCCAACACATCTTCCAATAGGTTCAGGATATCCTATAGAAGTCCAATGACAAGTACAAACAACGCCATGATCAACAGCAGGTGCCACATAAGTTTCAGGTGGGTGAAAAAGTTTGGTTGTACTTGCAGAAAGAATGCCTTATCAAACCCCATCAGAAGCTTTTCCCATTCCGTTATGGGCCTTACACCATCACCAAGTCCGTGGGGGATAATTATTTTCAGCTCAAAATTCCTCCTTTCCTTGGCCTGCATCTAGTGTTCAACGTGGATCTCCTTCACTCTTATTTCCCACCATTATTGGACACCTCAGAAGTAGCAGAACAGTTGACACCAACAGACCTCATCCCTGAATGCATACAACAGGCATCCAATGATCAGATTGTGGACACACAAATCAAGGGCACTCGACAACAAAGGATCCAGTTTTATCAAGTTGTCAAAGCAGGGCAGCTCTTGCACCAAGGCAAGTGGCTCACCCGGGGCCAAATTCAGCAGAAATTTCCTCATCTGATGGGTGACCTCAACAAAATGGAGACAATTTCTTCCAAAGGATGGAGGATTGATCTAGGTGGATATCGATGGACACCCACCTTTTCCAATTGGCTCAAAACAGTTTTTCGACAATTTTGGCAATTTACTATTTTTAGCAGTTTTTAACTTCTGGGGAATTTTTTGGGATCGGTCTCCTAAAATATATATAAAGGCATGATTGAGCCCCCAAAATGAATCTCCTCGATGATACCTTTCCAACGATCTATCACACGCCTAAAACGAAGATCATATGCAAATGTTACGACCCCGGGAAGTTGATGTACTAACTTACCCAAACGGGGCCCACATGACTTTTGGCGCTTCATATCCTAGGGTTGGGTTTTTGGATGTCTAGGGTTTTTGGAATTCTTGTTTATTGTAAAAATACCTTCAAATCCTCATTATAACCATATTCTTGTGAATGTGCGCAGTCGTCACATCTCTTCTCAGAGATAAGCCGCCACCATTCCAACAAGCTTGTTTCCATTGCATTTTACAGTTTCATCTTATTTCATTATTGAATAGAAAACTATTTTTATTGTATATTTGTTATTTTGTGTTAAACACCTATTAATAATATGTATTCATTTTGTTTTTCTCATAAAATCTGGATCAGTGGGCCATTTGAAATCCTAGAAAATATTGGAGCAGTTGCATATATGCTTGCATTGCCTGCAATCATGACTATACATAATGTGTTTCATATTTCATTGATTAAGAAATATATACCTGATGCTAATCATGTAATAAATTGGAATGTAATACAGGTGGAACACGAAGGTGTCTTGTAGGTGCATCCAGTGTGTATACTAGATCGGAAAAGGAAGCAGCTCTGGAATCGAGCCATAGGACTTGTAAAAGTCCAGTGGACCTGGTACGGTCCCGAGGACGCAACATGGGAGCATGAAGATGCTATGCGGGTAGAGTACCCACATATTTTTGAAGATTTTGGAAATCTTGTTGTTTTGTTGTAAATAAGTTGCACTGAGGACACTGCAAAAATAAGGGGAGGGGATTGTAATACCCAAGGTCGAACCCCTTCTGAATTGTAATTTTTCTTATAGGATGGTGAGCCAAGTGGTTGTAAGCTGAAATACTTATGTGCTATTAGGATGGTGAGCCATATGCCAAGGCTAGGATCTTGATATTTTGTTTGTATATGTAGTTATGCAGATCATTAATAAAAATATAAACATTGTTGTGTGTAGACCCTCCACGAAGAAGAGTTATGGGGGACTAAGATCCACTAGATAGGGTAAGGAAAGGGGGGGCTAAGTATTTGGGCCTAGGGACTAAGCTAGGGGGCTTACCTCTAGAGGAATGATATTTTAATATTATTTCCTGAAGACTAAGGTGAACATTATATGTTTTGTTATCCTAAGTTCTTGGAAAGTGGGACGTAAGCTAAATGGAGCGCATGTAGCTCTAGGAAGACAAGTGTCAACCTGGGCTCATGAAGTTAAAAGTTGAAGTGGAAACTATGTTGGGGGGTTCGCAAGTCATGTTTCTACCATACCCACACACAATGAAGGGAACCCTCATGGGAAGGTTGATTGTCCTGCCATTATCCCATCCTGTACATGAATCATTCTTGCCTCTGTGTTGTCTGACCCCAGCATACCTCTCGCACCTCTGAAACCAAAAATGGTAAATCCATCTTGTGTTGTTTCATGTGAATCCCGACGCAATTGTAGTCGCCTAAGATGTGTTGTGACTTAGCATTAGGTTGTTGTCTTGTTGGGTGTCCATACCCGTTTTTCCCAGTTGTCATTGTTGTTTCTATTACTGTTTTTGTTGATGTCAACCGTACCTGGGTGTAGCTGAGTTGAAGACTGGTTATCATACCTCTAAGCAGCTCTCCCAGGAGAGAGAGTCTGCTGGGAAATGAGTTCTCCTGGAAGGGAGTCCCGTAGCAGCCACAATACTCTGAGACTTCTGGTCCAACCTGTTGTTGAAGTCCAAGGTAAGGGAGGTGTACTAGCCGATGGACTTGTATTAGTGAAGGTGTATCCTCCTAGGGTGGAGAAGGTGTGTGGGGAATGAGGGTTTGTGTGTTGTGGGTGTAAGTGGCTCCTGGGATAAAAGATCCTTCTTGTTTCTTTGTGAAACTTCCTTGTTCTCCTTGCCAAGCCTAGAATTCCCTTGCCCGATGGAGTTTAGTCCCAGCTAGGGGGTGACCTACTGCTGAGACTGATGAGCAGCATGGTCTAAGGCTAGCAGGTTCGTGGAAGGTCTACATGCAGTTGGTGGATTTACTCCAGCTAAAAGATAAGTATCATTTATGTGTTTAATTATGTATTTTATGCATGTTTGGATTACTGGAAATGTATCATGTGTTTCGTTGCATGTGGACTTATTGTTAATCTCAATTGCATATATATGGTAGCAATAATTATGTGTTTATTGTGAACAAGTGTTTTAATTTCATTAAAATGCATGTTATATATATATGTACGATTATGCATGGTAGCGTTACCCGACTTGTTGGAAGGCCAGGTTGTTTGGGTAGCGTTATCAGAGTTTAGTGAAGTGTCGTGTCGGTGGCATTGCCCGACCTGTTGGTGGTCGGGGATGTTACAGGTTGCATACTCAACTTTGACTAAGTATTGGCCCTCTTCCCAACCTCGTGAATTGTTGGTACAAGGAAAACCTGGGTTTCAGCTCTAATAGTTCAGCAACAAGCCCTAACTACTGGCCCTTTCGAAAACACCTGCAAAGCAGATGGAGTCTCACCCAAAGTAGAAATAGGGGGTTGCAGGACACAGGTGTCTACAACCAGAGGAAATGAAAGTGGATCCGAAGCAACAACATACACAGATCTAACTATTCTTACCAAGCATTAACCTACTTCGCGCAGTTATATCTCGGATCTAACACAATAATGCATCAACAGAGTAGCAGAAACAAAGAACACCACATCAATCACACATAACAATAAGATATACATGGTTCACCCTCTCCCTAGGGATACGTCCACAGAACTATGTTTCTTGATATTATAAGAAAACATACAGTTCTATCTGCGCTCTTAGCTTGCAGATCTCTCTCTTCTTCTCTCTCTTTCTCCCCTCCCTATGCACCTAGCTGAACATCTTACAATTCCAGAAGGCTCTCATTCACAACACTTCTCTCTTTCTCACAACAGTTCCCCCACAATAATAATGGAAACTCTCAATCAACTTATCACCAACCCATCCCAGGTCCTCTAGACCTTTATTTATACATACAATAGCTCACTGACAACCTTAGGCCGAAACCTAGGTGTCTAAACCCTAAATATCAAAACCCTAGGTCGACTTGACCCACATTTTTCGGGCTTCGCCAGTATATCTTTCCTTTCTTCCCGCAAAGTGCTCCAAAGAATTCATTGGAGGATTTTTCCCACTTGATGAGCTATCCACAATCCATCTTCTTTGTTGATCTTCTCTCCTCAATCTTCTTGTCCAACGGCTCGTTTTCCTGTACTCTGCTCCTTATTTTCTTCTTCTTTAACCACTTTGACCCAATCTCAGTCCATGTGTCTTTCACATAGTTTACACTTCGTATTCTCTCTTCCTTTTTCTTTGCTTTCTTTCTTAATCCCTAACCAAGGACCAACAGTCCCCCAACACGCACCTGTGACTCATCCCGAGGCACTGTAGATTTGATCCTTTTGTTTTACTTCGACCTCAGGCTGCGTAGAGCAGCCTGTGTTTTATGCTCTATCCTTCCCCACTATATACAGACTGTCTTTTTTGTGTATGGTACCCAGTTTCAACTGCACCTGTTACCTATATCCTTCTTCTTCTGATCTTACTGAGAGATGAAAGGAAGCTGGTTGTCATAGTACAATTTCAATCGGCTCTCGTTTACCAAACCTTCCTTCCATTCTCCATTCAATCTCATCAACTGTGCAACTCTTCCTTCCATGACATAGACAACCTCATAAGGCCCCAGCCAATGTGTTCTGAACTTCCCTAGATGCTTCATGAACTTACTATCGTGTACCAATACGAGATCTCCTTGCTTAAAAGATTTCTTCTTGATGTGTCTGTCATGATAGGCCTTCTCTTGTTCCTTTTGTACTTGCTAATGGAATCCTGCAATAAATTTGTCTTCCTCCAGTTCTATCAATTGCGCGAGCCTCTCTTGAACATCGCCAGTACCATCCATATCTGTAAAGGCTACAATTCTTAAGCTAGGAACTAAATATTCCATGGGTACAACTACTTCTAGTCCATAGACCAACTTAAAGGGATTCTACATTGTCAGCTTCTTGCAAGTGGTTCTATAGGCCCATAACACTGTTGGTACTCTCAAGTCCCAATCATCCCTATTCACACTACAAATCTTTGTTAGTGTTGTCTCCAATATCTTATTGAATTGTTTGACCATCCCATTCACTTGTTGATGGTAGGGAATGCTCTTCTGATGACGAACTGCAAATTCCTCAGTCGAGGCTTCAATGGTCTTATTAATAAAATGTGTGCCTTGATCACTCATAAGGATCTTCAAGCATCCAAACTTGGTTACGATATCATCAAATATCAAACACGCAGCTGTAGTTGCACTACAATCCTTAACTTCTCTTGCTTCGGCCTATCTGGTCAAATACTCTATCGCAGTGATTATGTACCTGGCTCCTGTGCACTTTCCTGGTGGGTTTATAGGTCCCACGAAGTCAATGGCCCATTTCTCAAATTCCTATAAGATTAGATGGGGTGCTAAAGGCATCTCATATCTTATGGAAGGTTTCCCAATTCATTGGCATACATCGTAGGCTTTGTAGTAATCCTTAGCATCCTTGTGTAAAGTGGGTCACCAAAGGCCATCTCTAAGAACCTTCTGCATTGTTTCTTTACCTGCATAGTGTCCTCCTATGATGCCTTCATGTGCTTCTACTAAAATCAATGGTCTTTCTTCCTCTATAACACATCTCCTCAAGATCTCATCAGGTCCCATCTTGTATAGTTTCCCAGCTATAAGTGAAAAATCTACAACGTGAACTACCAGATGTTTCTTCTGAATGGCTATATATTCACGAGGTGCCATTCCTGTTGACAATAACTGAACTATATCAATGAAGTGAGCATCGACCTTCTTGATGGCCAACAGTTGTGCATCTCGCATTGTATCCTCTAAACTAGTAGGTTCCTCTCCATGTTCCAACCTGGACAAGTGGTCAAGTCCTTTATTCATTCTCCCTGGTTTGACCACAATCTCGTAATCATATTGTTGAAATAGTAGAATCCATATGCATATTCTTCCCCCCAACACTGGCTTGTTGATAGGTATTTCAGCATAGAGTGATCAATGAACATCTTAAAGTGTCCTCCCAACAAGTAGTGATGAAACTTTTGCAAGACATACACCATTGCTAAACCTTCTCTCTCAGTGGTGGTGTAATTTATCTCAGTTGTTGAAGGATTCCTGCTAGCAAAGGTTAACTGATGGTCAATATCTCCTGCTCCTGTTTTTTCTAGAACGACTCCTAATGCAATAGAGGATGCATCTACATGCACATGAAATTCCTTACTCCAATCTGGGAAAACCAGAATAGGCGCAGTAACCATTTTTTTTCAGTGTATTGAAGCTCTGTTGGCATTCTTCTATCCATTGTAACTGACAGTCTTTCTTCAAAAGATTCTCCATGGGTGTTGTAATCTGTGCATAGCCCTTAATGGACTTCCTGTAGTATCCAGTATGTCCCATCATAGTGCGCAACTGTCTAACTGAAGTGGGGGGCGGGGGGGTAGATCAACAATAATGGTGAACTTAGATGGATCTACCAGCAACCCCTGCTTACACACAATATGGCCTAGCAACACTCCAAAGGGTGAAAAGAAGATGCACTTCTTCAGGTTAAGGGAAATCTGACATTGCCTGCACTTATCCAACATTAGTCTTAAACATTCAATATGATTTTGCAATAATCTAAACATAGTCCAATCATCAAAATATGCTTCTAGAAATTTATGTAAAAACTCCTTGAATGCTTCGACCACCACCCTAGAAAATATGGTTGGTGCATTCTTCAGTCCAAAAGGCATCACTGTGTACTGGTAGGATCCCCATTCTATCGCAAATGTGGTCTTATGGAGATCTTCCTTGGAAATCCTGATCTGGTGATAACCTAAAAATCCATATGTGAAGGAGTAGACTTCCTGTCCTCCCAAATTATCTAATACTTCGTTTGTAAACGATGTAGGGAATGGATCATGTAAGCATGCATAATTCAGTTTCCTCAAGTCTACACAGATTATGATCTCTCTTGTTTTCTTGTCTTGAACCACCATAGGGCTAATCCATTCTAACTCTTCAGCAGGTTCTATGATTCTTTCTTCCAACATTCTGTCTAGCTCAATTTTAACTTTCTTCTTATATTTGGGATTCAATCTGTAGGGTATTTTCTTGATTGGCCTTGAATATGGTTTTAAAGGGATCTTAGTCTCTCCCATGGTCCCTTTAATTCCATTCATATCATTGAACCTGTTTGGAAACAAGTCCTGATATTTATGCAGTAATTCTGTGATCTTTTCAATAGCAGCATCGTCCCAATAATCTCCAACATTTGCAAGCTTAGGAGCTTGCTATGTTCCAATATTAACTTTCTTGATTTTGATTGGTTGTCCAATAAAAGGTAACTCAACTCCTGGTCCTTCTATGTCTCTCCGTCCTTCTGTCTCTACGATATTCACATTCCTAGGAATCATCGTCTTCATTCGCATTGATGTTGTAACAACCTTGCAATTTATGAAGAGGCTCAGTCCATTAATCCTCTTCTTGCTTGGCATGAGGGTTAGGTACCTCCTCAAAGATCCTCTGTCTTACAAATTGTAATGCTTGATCTACTATAGGGTGTTTACTTTCAAACAAAAATGTAGCTACAAATTTTTGAGTCATACCTTGCCAATCTGCAGTGGTGAGGCGCAGTTCTTCTTGAAGATACCAATTGATAGGGGTTGTGTCCAGTGTGTTAATGAATTTGTGCACCCACTTCTCTTGAGGAATGTTTCTCCAGGCCTCCTCGCAACTTCTCACATGGTCCTTCAGACAACTTTGACCTGTGCATCTAACTTCGCACCCTCCTACTTGTTCTGAAAAGTGCGTTGTCATCAAAGTGCGACATTGCACCCAGTTCACGATGTTCTTTTTGTGTGTTCCCCACCATCTTGTTGCAGTTTCTTTCAAGGCCTCATCCAATGCTAACACCCTTTGTTATGCTCGTACAATTTCTTCAAATTCCAATAAGAAATCTTCTAGATGATTTAAACCGTCAAAGGTGGGTAGGTTACTTACTTCTGTTCCAATCCAATGAACTTCACTAGTCAATCTAGAAGATCTCCATGTAGATAATTCATACAATTTGTTCTTGTAGTTCTCCAGTGCTTCCTCTAAGTCTGATGAGCATGCATTGTCACTTCACCAGCTTAGATTCCCATCTGTTGTAGGATTAATGTAATCCTGTTATCTTGCTATTAATTTATATATATATTCTAGCTCATAAGAACGGTCTTCTTCTCTCATGGGTTCTATATATTTGCGACCTTCATCAGGATCCAAAGGTGCAATGACCCTAAGGCCATCACCTTCAAATGTCATTCTTCTTTTCTTTAAATAAACCACGGTGGAATTATTGAAAGCCCAATCAATTCCTAACAACGCAGGATAAGGATAGCTATCATCAACTATCTCAATCACCTCAAAGTCCGCAAATTTATGTACCCCATCGATGTCCATAGGGGCATGCTCTAGCCTCCCAAAGAGGCTCACGGTCTACTAATTAGTATTATGAGCCTAATAGGGCAATAGATTAACTTAGGCTTTCCCATCAGGTCACAGATCTGCTTCGTCATAACATTCACTTCTGACCCTAAGTCGAGGACCACATACTCTATATCATAATCTCCAATTTGAGCATTTAGGTGTAGTTCCTTATTTGTTCTTCTCTTTCTAGGTACTTGGTGTACTTCTCTATTTAGTAGGGGGTTTGTCCTGCCTATCTCATATTGTTTTATCAAATTTTGTAGTTCTTGTACAACTCTTTCATCCTTAATCAAATTGATGCAAGTACATAAGAATTCCATGAGACTTCTTACCTCTTTTCCTTCTCTCGGCGAAGAAGACTGATCGAATGCCAGAGGCATTGCACATTCTCTTACTTTTGGTCAAGCCTTTGATGAAGAATCCTAATCTCTTCCAAATTATTTTCTCACCTCCTCGAATGTTTTCTTTTCTTTCCTTGCATCAAACATTTGTGTCTTCTCTGGAAATTTTCTAACCCCTAATTCTTCTTTAATATTTCTCGGTGTCACTCTATCTTCTCTTGTAACAGTGCCTCCTCTAGTGATTATAGTGACTCTGGGATCCTCTCCGTGAGGTTCTGCTGAGATTAGTTGTACTTGTTGGTTTCCTCCTCGTCTTTCCTGAAGCCTAGCTAACAACATGGGACAATATTCAATAACATGTTCAAATGAGTTGCAATAGATGCAAGTGGTACAAGGGTTTTGACAGTCCCTTTCCAAGTCTCCTAGTTGTGCACAGCTATAACAAATGATCTAACCTTGACCTCGACCCATGCCTCCTTCTCATCCTCTTCCTATGAATCCATCATGAGGGTTGAAGTTTCCTCTTCCTGGGGAATTATACTGCGGAGTAGTTCCTTCATGTTGTACTTCACCTTGAATCCTATAGGTATCCCTTGACCTTTCATGCAATAGGTCATAAGCTCTATAGTCTTTCTCATCATGCCCCATAGATTTACAGAATGTGTAGTAAATATTGGTAGGTGTTTGGACATACTTTTGCATGTAGTAGAATTCACCAAGGCGATGTCTATTTCTACATACTTCCCACCAAGGTAGAGTAATCTTCTTCAAAGGGCTCAGAGCTCTAGAGGACAAGTATTCATGAAATAGGGGATAGTGCTCCTTGTCATGGCCCTCTGATTTGCATATAATACACCACATATCTTCTCTTTTATATTTGCCCTAGTCTTTCTTCATATCTTCTACTTGCAAAGACAATCTAGTTAGTTGACTCGAGATTTGACTCATACCTGAGTTGGACTCTCCCATAGGGGCTGATTCTAGTTTTATGGCGATCTCCAATGCATCAGCTTGAGAAGAAATCCTATGTTTCATTAAAGGTAATCTAATGTGTGGCAAGAGGGCATCAATGAACCATTGTTTATTGTGTTCATCTGGAATCTAAAAACTCAAATGGCCTGTTAAGGTCTTAAACCTCTGATCAAACTCCCAGACCAATTTAGCTACTCTCTGCTTGATTTCTTTCAGTTTTGTAATGCATTGTGAGGCCGACTTGGGTTTCTTGAATTCGGCAATCAACGCAGTCTTAATGAAATTCAGTGGTTTACGCTGTGCAACTCCTTCGACAAATTTCATGTACCAACTTAGTGCACGGTCTCTAAAGGTAGTACTAAACCGATCTCTCTTAACTATTTTGTCAATGATTTGTTTAATACTCCATACAAATTTTCATAAAAACCAATGTTGATCAAGATCTTCAAATCCATCTCCCCTAAAGGTAGGTAGCCTCATCTCATCTGCCATAAATCTTCCTAAGTTTCCTGACTGAGTATATGCTGAATTGTTGGTAACAGTGATTTGAGTGCTCTGGTGACTCTGACTACTCTGGTTACTTAATGCTATTGAAACAATAGGAGGAATAATAGTACTTACTTCAACAATCTGCACAGTTCCCGAAGTTTATGATTCTTCTAGGCGACATTATATAGTCTTCCCTTCCTCTGCCCTAGCAGACTCTGAATGCTCCTCATTCAATAGCTCTTCTTCTTCCCCACTATAGAACCTTTCGTCCTATTCTAGTGGTTCATGGCTCTGTTCAAACAAGTTCACCAGAGGGACCTCTCAGAAGATCCTTTCACTGCACGTATGATTAACCTCTGCGTCGTTTTCGCTGTCGCTGTTTGAATTCTTGAACATTAGATTTTCAATCTAACCAACTACTGTATCTGAAAGATGTTCTTCTCATGTAATAGCATCTTGATCTTCAACTTTAAGAAGTGTAAAAAATTTCCTCTTGGTCCCTTAAAGAAATATCTCTCTGCTTGGCTATACGACTCAACTTTGTCAATGGAAAACTCGGTGATGTACCCTCCAATAGTACTATCAAAGCAGTGATTTAATGCTCTTGAAATGGTGTTATCAACTCTTTTGACCTTCTTGATTAGCGTAGATGTCCAAACCATAGGCAGTCTAGATCTGATCTCAAACTGGGTATCTGCTAGTTTGGCTAACCACTCGTATAGCTCCTTATGAATTCCTCCAAAGAAAATATCGTGTATATCAGTGAAGATATACCTTCCCAACCAATCCTTTGTATTAAGCTTAGGGTTCTTGTTCTGGGCTTCCGCGAAGTCCTTTTCCTGTTCTTCTATCCACTTTTGAATATTTGTCTTCAATGGAAACCACCTTGACATTCCCTCAAGAATATCCTGATCCGAACAATGGAACCATTTGTTGGCACAAGGCAGACCCAGGGTTCATATCTAATAGTGCACCAACAAGCCCTAACTACTGGCCCTTTCGGCAACACCTACGAAGCAGATGCAGTCTCACCTAAAGTAGAAATAGGGGGTTGTAGGACACATGTGTTTACAACCAGAGGAAATTCAAGTGGATCCGAAGCAAAAACATACACAGATCTAACTATTCTTACCAAGCATTAACCTACTTTGCACAGTTATATCTGAGATCTAACACAACAATACATCAACAGAGTAACATAAGAAAAGAACACCACATCAATTACACAGAACAACAAGATATATGTGGTTCACCCTCTCCCTAGGGCTACATCCACAAAACTGTGTTTCTTGATATTATAGGAAAACATACAGTTCTATCTGTGCTCTTAGATTTCAGATCTCTCTCTTTCTCCCCTCCCTGCACACCCAGTTGCAGGGCTGATCTTCACACCAAGCTGAAGATATTACAATGCCAGAAGGGTCTGACACACAACACTTCTCTCTCACACACACAACAGTTCCTCCACAATAATAATGGAAACTCTAAATCAACTTAGCACCAACCCATACCAGGTCCTCTAGACCTTTATTTATACATTACAATAGCTCACCGACAAACTTAGGATAAAACCTAGGTGTCTAAACCCTAAATACCAAAACCCTAGGTGTCTAAAACCCTAGGCAGACTTGACCTGTGTTTTTCGGGCTTTGCCAGCCTGTCTTTCCTTTCTTCCCGTGAAGTGCTCCAAAGCATTCATTGGAGGATTTTTCCCTCTTTTTGAGTTGTCCATTATCCATCTTCTTTGCTAATATTCTCTCCTCGATCTTCTCGTCCAACGACTCATTTTCCCCATACTTCACTCCTTCTTTTCTTATTCTTTAGCCACTTCGACCCAATCTCATTCCATGCATCTTTCATGTAGTTCGCACTTCGTCTTTTCTCTTCCTTTTTATTTTCTTTCTTTTTTAATCCATAACCAAGGGCCAACATGAATCCTTAGATAACAAGTCGAAGGGGGCACATAAAACAAGCCCACAAAAGAGGTCAGAAAATAGCTCATGGAGGTGAGAAGGGAGACCCAAAATCAACTAGCCTTCCCAAGCTCCTGAGGGGTTCCATTTAGAGATGTGGAAGAGAGAGACAATGCCATGCTCCTTACGCCAATCCATCAGAGGAGTGAGAGATTGATTACGTTAAAGTGGTAGATTCCCCATAATGTTAACTTCCCAAATGAAAATCTTGTGTAAGTATCCAGGTGGATTTTCTTTCTAAAAGAGGCATTGAAGATTTCAAGAGTTTCCATATGCAATAACCATTGGTGCAAGTAGGAGGGAAGTCAAGGCACCTTAATCTATCCCTAACCAGGTATTTATGTATAATAACTTTCTTCCACCACTCTTGTTTCCCCAAAAACAGTCTCCATAGGATCTTTGCCCCAAATGCTAGATTAGACAAAGATGGATAAATGATTCCCATGACGCCATGAGTTTTAGGTTCCCTAACCAAATTCTATTTGAAAATATGCATTCTTTTGGTATCGTATTTTCTCCCCAACCATAAAATTTGTTTGAGTTCTTGAGAAATTGAGTGCTTGATGTGAACATGGGAAAGAAGGGAAGAGAATTGGAATACAAGTAGTGCATAAAGGACATATTTTATCAGTATCACTCTTCCAATTGGGTTTAACCATTAGGATGCACATTGGTTGAATTTGGATTTGATTTTATCTACAAACAAAGACCGGGAAGATCTTGGGAGTCTTATAGCAAGATTTGCCTCACCCTATGAAAACTTGCACATGAGGATTTTTTCCATTTCCCTATGCAGACTTGAAGTCCCTTTTTCCAAATCCTAGAGCTAAAAGCATTATTTTTCCACATATACGCGCCCTACCTATTGTACAACATGCGTATACGCAGGTTGCACCACTACAGCCCGCGTACATCGGGTTTTTTGCCCAAAATTAAAAAATGGTGTCGAGTTTCCATTGTTGGAGCATAACCCTAACTTACATTAGTTTATACCTAGCTTAGACTCCTAGATCTTGGTTAATACTTTCCATCACAATTTAGTTCACCTAATTTGGCCACATAGAGAAGAAGGGTGCCTCATCCCTAGATTTTAGGGAAAATTGTTATTTTTAGATCAAGACTCAACTCCTGGTTCTTGATTTTCTTGATTTATTCTTGATTTATTCCAACTCCCCCATGAAAAAACTCAACCATTATTGGGGAATGGACACCTCCTCTTTGAGTATGAGATTTATTCCTTAATTAATGATTTTTTCCTTTACTATTATTAGTAACTGCTATTTCGGGCCAATTAAGTGAGTTGGAACTACTTCTCTTGTTAGTTAAGTTAGATTAAGTGAGCTAATGTGCACCACTTGACTCTTGTGGGAATTAATGAGTGTGTGACATGTGTCTTTAGTGTTCTAGGTCGAACTATGTGGTCTCCCTTATCCTATGACACCTATTTTATCTTTTTCTAGCTTTTTTGACTAGAATTTCTATGTTGAAAATTCTATATATTCACCTCCTCTCTTCTCTTTGAGGTTGGTTTCTCATGCATATTCATTTTTTATTAATATAATTCTTTTATTTATGGAAAAAAAAAATTCTCTCGTCTCTTGAATATCAACAAATTGTATGTGTTCAATTTAACTAGAATTCTAGATCTAGCGGGGTTTTTGCAGGAATTCTTCATGGCATCAGAGCTAGATTGAATCTAGTGGATTACACAGTTTTATTTGTAGGTATAGATCATCAGGAGGCATAGAAAGAATAAATGTATCATCTCTCTCATCCCATAAAACTCTTTCTAAATCCTTTCAATTACTTCGAATGGAAGACAGAGATCTCTCTACTCCTCCGAAGCAAAGGGCTTTACAGGGTAACAATGGAAACGGAGAAAGAACCGACTGCTGCAGTGGAGAAGATCAAGTATTTAAATAAATTAGATGAAACAATTGGGATGATATGCCTATCAATTTATAGATATATCCTCTTTCATGTCAGTGGAGTGACTACTCCCGATGTGGTATGGACCACATTGGAAGGACTATTCAGCAAGCAGGATGCAATGAGAGTGCATCAACTGGAGAATGAACTCATATCCCTAAGTCCAATTCATTTAAGAAAAATGAAAGAATTCTTCACCAATTTCAAATCCCTCCTCATTGAAATTAATGCATGTGGAGTCAAGAAAGAAAAATATCAACTCATCCTTTCAATTCTCTCGAAATTAGGCCCTGAATATTTCGTATTTGTATCATATTTTCAAACATCTAAATTGACTCAGGAAACATGGAAAATGCCTCCATTGAATGATTTCATTACAGCATTGACTCAATATCAAGATAAGTTAGTCCAAATGGGTGCCATCAAGTGTTCCAATAACCAATCACTTGCGGCTACTGATGCTCCAAAGAGCAGTGAAAAAGACAAGCAAAAAGGAAAGGGTAAATTTCTTGAATCGAAGAAGGAGAGATACACACAATCTTCAGAGAACTCTTCTGATCCTAAGGGTAAGAAGAAGAAGAAGGAAATAACACTTTTCAGATATTGTTCCAAATGTTTTCATCCTGAAGAAAATTTCATGAGGAAGACTATCAATGAGATGGCTAAGCAATTGCAGCAGCACAATCTCACGGTGCCCGAAAATGCAAAGAAGAAAGATGATAACAGAACGGGAGGGAGAGCACGAGATGGTCATGCTTTAATGGATGTCACATCCACTCCATCATCTTGGATCCATGATTCAGGTTCATCGGACCATATGGATCCATCAAAAGATGAATTTTCCTCCATCGAAGAAAGCACCAGATCCCCAATTTACTTGGGAGATGCCACACCCACAAAGGTGTGCGGAGAAGGAAAAGGAATTGTTGATCTTGAAGGGGGCTACTTAAAAAATGTGCTTCATGTTCCCTCATTGCCTAAAAATATTCTCTTGATATATCAAATCACTCATTTCGGCTCTGGAAGGAAGGTGGAGTTCACTCCAGACTCCGCAGTGATTACCAACATTTCCATAGGCTCACAACTTGCACATGGAATTGCAGATCACAGTTCTCGTTTGTATTTCTTCTCCCATTTTGTTCCTAAATCTATTAGCACTATATTTCTATTACAATATACTGATATCATCAGGTTATGGAATGAAATATTTGTCCATCTAAACTATAAGTACTTGCATCAACTCAGCAAGGAAAACATGGTAGAAGGATTGCTAGCTATTATATTCACAAGCGGTGTATGTCAAGGATGCATTCTTGGAAAGCATCCAGAGAAAAAATTTGACAAAGGGAAGGCACATAGATATTCTTCACCTCTTGGCCTGATTCATAGTGAAATCATGGGCCCATTCCCGCAACCTTCAATCAGTAAGGCTCGATATATACTCACCTTCATAGATGATTTCTCTCGCCTTACTTGGGTATTTTTTCTGAAATTAAAATCGGAAGTATTTGAATGCCTTATAGAATTTAAAGCACTTGCTGAGAATGAGTCTGGGTGTAATATTAAGATACTCCATACTGACAACGGGGGAGAGTATGTCAACAAATATGTGCAACAACTTTGTATTGATGCAAGTATACAAATACAACACACAATGCCATATACACCACAGCAGAATGGTGTTGCGAAGAGGAAAAAACGGTCCTTAAAAGAGATGGCCAGTTGTATGATACTGTCGAAATCATTAGCTCCCAAGCTATGGGATGAAGCTATTAATTGTGAAGCATACGTTCATAACCAAGTTCCTCACAAATCACTCAAAGGCACCAGTCCTTTTGAATGTTGGATCGGTAAGAAATTGAAAGTGTTGCACTTTCCCATTTTTGGTTCACGAGCATGGGCTCACATTCCAATAGATAAGAGGAAGGATTTGGAGCCTCAAAGTGTTGAATGCATATTTTTTGGATATCCTAAAGGTGTCAAAGTATATATATTTTTGGACTCTCACACTGAAAAGTTCATTCTATCTCGAAGTGTGAAGTTTGAAGAAGAATCACTGCATGATTTTTCAGAAGACCCTGTTGAGGAACCGCTTGTTGTCATTGATGAGGAGGAGTCAGAAACTTATTAAAGAAATTTAGAGAAGCAATAAGAGAAGACTTTTGGGTCTGATATATATTATTAGGAGCAGGTCATGGCTTTTCCAACTCAGTTTCCAACTTGGGCAAAGAAAACCCTGCAAGATGTGGGTGAACTAGTTGGTGATCTTGTGGATACAAGAAGGACTAGATCACAGTTTTTTGGGGCTCCTCAAGCCGTGGCTGCCACAAAACCTTTGATTCCCATACATTTATATATGAAACTTGGTTCAGATCCATAGTCACACTTTGAGGCTGCTGGAAACCCACTTTGGGAGGTTTCCATGGATGAAGAGTAATCTGCCCTTATGGACAACAACACATGAGACTTGGTTCCACTTCCGAAAGGAAGAAAGCTTGTTCGATGCCGATGGATATATTGAAAAAAGATTGTTGTAGATGGTGAGATAATCAAGTACAAATATTGACTTGTTTCAAAAGGATACTCACAAGTACATGGCATAGACTACACAGAGACATTTTCACCTAATGCAAAAATGGACTCCATTCGACTAGTTTTGGCCATTGCCGCTTCTCATAGATGGGAAGTTCATCACATGGATGTGAAGAGGGAATTTATTCATGGAGATCTCAAGGAGGAGATCTATATGGAGAAGACATAGCGATACATTTAGAACTCTTCCCTCGTTTGTAGATTAAAGAAATCTTTGTATGGCCTAAAACAGGCTCCCAGAGCCTGGTATGCAAAGATGGATTCTTTCCTGCTTTCCATTGGATTCATTTGATGCAAATCTGATCAGAATGTTTATTTTCTAAAACATGATGATTCACTTTTTCTGATAGTACTTTATGTAGATGACTTACTAATGACAAGGAACCTTACTTCAGCTATTGATTCGGAAAAATCAACATTGCATGATCGATTTTCCATGATAGATTTGGGACTGTTGCACTACTTTCTTGGTCTTGAAGTTTCTCAGTCTACTTTAGGGATTAAGATGGCACAGTCTAAGTATGCATCAAATCTACTTGTCCACTTTTAGATGACAGAATGCAAGCCAACAACATCTCCCTTTCTTTTAGGGGTTAGATTTGAGGATGAGGGTACTACACCTTTGGTGGACAGTACACAGTATCAGCAGTTGGTTGGGAGTTTGTTGTATCTTACTCACACCTGACCTGATATCTCTTTTGCAGTAGGAGCTTCTTCCAGATATATGAAGGAGCCTCATGAGCTTCACTGGAAAGCTGCAAATAGAATTCTTAGATATGTGAAAGGTACTCCTAGTTTTGGTGTCTTTTATGATGTAGATTGCCCACGTTCACTGATTGGGTACACAGATTATGATTGGGCTGGTGATAGTATAGACCGCAAGTCCACCTCTGGTTATGTTTTCAACTTTGGTTCAGGGACATTCTGTTGGTATAGAAAGAAGCAATCCATAATTTCTTTATCTACAACAGACGTAGAGTATAGAGGTGCAGTGAATGTAGCTACACATGCTGTTTGGATGCAAGGGCTTCTCTCCAAGTTTGGTATTCAATATCCACTTCTGACTATCATATTTTGTGACAATCAGGGGTCCATTTAGATATCGATTGATCCAGTTCATAGGCAGAGGACCAAGCACATCAATATTCGCATGCATTACATCCGCAAGTTGATTTGTGACATAGTTATTTCACTGCAGTACTGCCCCACAGAGCAGCAGGTTGCAGACATCTTCACCAAATCCTTCACTAAAAAGAAGTTTTTAGAACTGAGAGCTATGCTTGGAGTGATGGAGACAGCTGAGTAGGTCACTTTTGGCCATTCAACATTTTTTTCCTCTTTTTTTTTGGGGGGGGGGGGGGTNAAGGAGTTATTTTATGTAATGAGTACCTTAAATGGCCAAGTTTCTAGGACTCAAATTTTTTGTCATTACAATTAGGCTTAAGGGGGGGTGTTGGAGCATAACCCTAACTTACATTAGTTTATACCTAGCTTAGACTCCTAGATCTTGGTTAATAATTTCCATCACACTTTATTTCACCTAATTTGGCCACATAGAGAAGAAGGGTGCCTCATCCATAGATTTTAGGGAAAATTGTTATTTTTAGATCAAGACTCAACTCCTGGTTCTTGATTTTCTTGATTTATTCTTGATTTATTCCAACTCCCCCATGAAAAAACTCAACCATTATTGGGGAATGGACACCTCCTCTTTGAGTGCGATATTTATTCCTTAATTAATGATTTTTTCCTTTACTATTATTAGTAACTGCTATTTCAGGTCAGTTAAGTGAGTTGGAACTACTTCTCTTGTTAGTTAAGTTAGATTAAGTGAGCTAATGTGCACCACTTGACTCTTGTGGGAATTAATGAGTGTGTGACATGTGTCTTTAGTGGTCTAGGTCGAACTATGTGGTCTCCCTTAGCCTATGACACCTATTTTAGCTTTTTCTATCTTTTTTTACTAGAATTTCTATGTTGGAAATTCTATATATTCACCTCCTCTCTTCTCTTTGAGGTTGGTTGCTCATGTATATTAATTTTTTATTAATATAATTCTCTAATTTATGGAGAAAAAAATTTCTCTCATCTCTTGAATATCAACAAATTGTATGTGTTCAATTTAATTAGAATTCTAGATCTATCGGGGTTTCTGCAAGAATTCTACAGGCCTTTTTCCATTTCCCTATGCAGACTTGAAGTCCCTTTTTGCAAATCCCAGAGCTAAAAACATTATTTTTCCACATATACGCACCCTACCTATTGTACAACATGTGTATACGCAGGTTGCACCACTACATCTCGCATACATCGAGTTTTGTGCCCAAAATTAAAAAATGGTGTCGAGTTTCCTTGTCACATCACGATATCCATGGTCCTTGACCTTCCATATACTAGAAACGTTTCGACTCAACCCTTTAGTTCTACTTTAAGGCTATAAATGGGCCAAATCTGAGCTATGGAAAAGAGGAGAAGAATTCAACTTTGAGAGCAAAGTTACTCTGGAGAAATTATTCACTTCATATTGAGTCTGCATCCCTTTGTCCTTTTAATTTTGAACACATTGTTCATCCCCCAAGCTCTTCCCTACTTGATTGAGAACCTCATTGTCTCTCTTATATGATCTTTCCTTTGTTGGAGGATTGAAGTGGTGGAGGCCCAACTGGAAGGGAATTAGTTTCTCGATTTCGAACAGTGTTGACACAGAAGTTTGTAATTCATTCACTTTTGATGATTACATTTTAATAGAAATACTCTTTTCTCATCCAATTAATATCTTGAAAATATTTGAATTGTTATTCCATGGGCATATTTGTTATGAATGTTGATGGATTATGCTATTGAATGTGCTAACATTATATATTATCATGATATGCTTACGTTTCTTGGTTGTTGAGGACAAGTTGCAGGTGTATTTCTTTGGGTCATGTGCTCAACGGTGGACTTCATCAAAAGTCTGGACGAGGTAGGCCTTTTATCTTGTCTTTCTAGCATATTTGTTCATATAGCATACTTGATATTAGAGTTGATTTCTGCAGTCATTTTCGTCTGTTGTGGTTTACACCTAGCCATAAAGAGATTTTCCTCGTAACAGAATTGGTGACCATACTGGGGATAGAATCTTATTTTCAGGGTTTGGAGTTTTTTTCTCCTTTGATTTCTCTCGTTTATATTGAGTTTCATATCGTATGAATGCTTGACATCCTCTGTTCATTCTGAGTCTTAGTTTCATGGCTTTCTCCTTAGCCTGGCTATGTTTTAACACATATACATGGGTTTTTATCTAACATTCACGTACATACGCATGTTGTCCTTCTACAAGAGGTGTATATACCCATTTTTCCCCTGAACAGTTGTGTACATCACCCTTTGTTGCTTGGTTGATGGGTAGGTTTTGATGATTGTTTAGTCTTCTTGGGTCTCTGTTATGACTGTTGAGTGTATGTGGAATGATAGGAAACCTTTCTTTGGTTGAATTTTTGGGCAGTGCCTTTCTCATCATCCTTTTCATTTGATTGTCCTTGCATCCTGGGCTGGGTGTTTTCCTCTTGATATCCTACTTGGTTTGTCTCTGCATACAGTAGAGTTTTTTGTATCAAGTTGTTTTTTTCAATCCTTGCATTTTCATTCTTTTATATTGAAAGTACAAAAATATTAGGCATTTTACATTGATGGAATCTGATCTTTTTGGTTCTTATCATTGATATTAGTACATGTAACGAAATATTGCATTTTATTTGGAATTGCATTGAAAATTTCATTTTGAGAAGCATATCATTTATTGGGAATTGAAGTTAGGACTTTGCATTATATTCATATTCATTTATTTTACTTTCTGATTCATAACATCATTAGTTTCAAGACCGCACCTTTTGTGGGTAAGCAACGCCACTAAAAGTAACTCTATAATTTAAAATTGATTAGAAATTATTTTATTTTCTAGGGTACACAAACTAGCTTAGGATTTAGAGCCTTGGAGTAGGATTTTGTGAGTAAACTTCTCCAAGTCTATTAAATCAACATATGTGTATGAATAAGGGAGTGGAGAAATCCATTGTATAATCGGTAATATCAGGAGGCTTCGCTTACACCAAAGTTAAGCACGAGGTCGCGTGAGGTTGGTTGAAGGGATATCCCCCCGATACCTTCTTAGCGTCAGATATATTTATGGGGATCTATTCGTATATGGGGATCTTTCTAGTAACTTTACCTCTGTGAAAGGCAGTGCTTTCAAGGTTTCGGGCTTTGTTACCCTACCCATACGGTGGACCTAACTTATGATTTTTCTCCTATGCATTGGTTATATCGTGGTTTCTTAGTTTCTTGACTTAGCTACCACATAAGTTACTTGCAGGGGTTATTCTACAGGTACCCTGGGTCAGATAAGGGTCAGACATCACACAGTCTTTATGGAGGATTACCTCTCCGATGGGATTTGACCGACTGGTTGTTAAGCCCACGAGGGCCCTTATAACTTATTCTGATACCTTTAATCTTTAGCAGGGAGTCTCAGGCCCCTCTTGGGTGAGGCATACCTACTTTAGGGTGGGAGGCCCCTTTCAACCACTTTATCATGTTTGTGTGCACATTGGCCTTTCATTTATTTTATTTTGGTGTGCTCTTTGACTATTAGTTGACCTTAGGTTTTTGTATTGCACCGTGAGTTTTCATCATGGATAGTGGAGTCCCTTGGAATCCCTCTTTTACTTCTACCTCCCCCATGACATTCACTCATTTTATGGGGATGAATCTGTCCATGTTTTATAATGGTATACATAACCATAATACTTAGTCGATACCTTGGATCTCTAATAATTTCCCTCTTAATATGCCTTTGCATACACCCTAAGGAAAAATGACTCGATTGTCTATATCTTCTTTTGATAAGAGCCATATCCCCCAACTAACTCTCATAGTGGGAGGTTGTAATCTCCCCTCTTACAGATCCAATCCTAGTCTTGTTTTTTCAGGAGCAAGTGCTCCAATGGGTGGTTATTCCGCTTATTATGCCTCGTCCATATATCCTTCATCTACTATGTTTGTTCCTACAAACACTTTTCCCATGACAGACCTCCATCCATACTCTAGTATTTCATATGGAGGGAGTCAATTTTATGGTACAGGCTACCCCCTTCACGGAATCCCTTCATCTGGGGGTAATGTATATCCTCAACTGAAAAACCCATGTCACACCGTTCTCTCTTCGTAGACATTTGCTACGGTGATGATTCTCTTACAAACCTCTATGGATCAATTGAGAGTAGGATGCTATCCTATCAAGCAGGGACAGGGTGTAGACCAGAATCCTTCCTGGCCTGCAATTTCTCAAAACCAGTCTTTCTTGGGACCTTGGTCTCAAATGCCAATCACCACCACTGATCCAGCCACTACAAGTCATACTCAAGTTATATCACCAACCTCTACTAGCCATGTTGGATATTGTTCGACAACCTCTGTGAGCCATGTTGAAGACCAGAAACCAGTCACTGTAAGTCATGTTGGGGGCACAACTATAGTTGTATGGATCTGAAAATTTTATGGATCTGAAAATTTTACATAGAATAATACAGACTGTAAGCAACTAGTCATTTTGTTGTATGGATCTAAAAATTTTACACATAATACTACAAACTGTACTCTAACTAACACTTTTCATCTTACTTAATTTGGATCTGTTGTGAATAATTTATGACTTTTTTAATCGAAGCACATGGATCTAAAAATTTTACACAGAATAATACAAACTATAAGCAACTAGTCATTTTGTTGCATGGATCTGAAAATTTTACACACAATACTACAAACTGTACTCTAACCAACACTTTTCGTCTTACTTAATTTGGATCTGTTATGAATAATTTATGACGTTTTTAACTGAAACCCCTGTTTTAGACTAGTTTTAGGACTAGCCACAAACCCTATTTTCCACGAAGTGTAACTCCAAAACTACAATGACCCATAAGATGAAATGTGTACCACAACTACTTGGATATGTTTTCTCAATGGATTATCAATTTCATGGTCTGAATCATTCTAGAAAAATTTTTATTGTGAAAATGATGAGATGACCTATAAATAACATACCTTAGAAAACATCATCAAAATAATTTATCCTCCCTTGAATTTCGGCCTAATTTACTTCACCTTCTCTCTGAAATTCAACTTAGATATCCTTTGGTTACCTCAGTCACCTGTAGATATTCAATATTCTCAAGTGTGATATGAAATGAGAGATCCTTGCCTCTTATTTATACTTTCATGTAGCTTCCTCAAGGGGTTACCTTTTAACCATCTTAACCCACTTTCCTTATTTTAGGGTCAACCAAATTATAACCACTTGTCCAATTAGTAATTTATCCATTAACTTTATTATTTAAATAATTTATTTTGTATCCACTTTGACTTATAGTACACTCATCACTTCACTTTACGTCAAGGGCTTACCTTCTAACCATCTTAAACCACGTTCCTTATTTTAGGGTTAACCCACTTCTAACCACTTGTCAACTTAGTAATTTCTCCATTAACTTTATTATTTAAATAATTTATCTTGTATTCACTTTGAATTATAGTACACTCATCACTTCACTTTATTATTTACCTTCTAAAAATCTCTTAAACCACATTGACTACTTTGATCTTTTGGGGCTTCTAGATGACTCATGAGGGTTCTCCAACTTCACATGGCCATAACTCTCTAACTGCAAGGAGTTATGTGATGTTCCATATACCACTGGATATGGAATGACATGTACTATCCATATAGAATAATATTACCTGCAAATATATCAAAACTCATACCGTTATCCATCAAACAAACTTGGGTCCATTACCAAAACCTGGGTTCTCCAACTTCCTTCAAGGGCTATCATCAATGACAACCAACCTTAATCAACATAGGAGGACCTCAAAAGAAATTTAGAAACATAGTAGTGCTAACATGCCCATATTTCAACTAGTGGTAGATGATTTTTCCTTCCTGTTATTGTAGGGATTTTTTTCATAGCTCTTCAGCCTCCTTATTAAATTCTTTGTAGATATGAGTGAACTCCAGTCTCCTGAAATTCTTAATAAGTTCCTTTGTTTGGTCCTTATAGCAGGCTAGGTCCAAAACCTGTAGGTCACATTTGTTTTTTAACTAGTCAATTACAATCTGCGAGTCCCCAAACACTTGAAGATCATGGATATGCAGACGTGTTGCCAATGTAAGCAATTCCTAGGTGCCCAAGAGTTCATCTCTAGTGTTCGACCCTACTCCACAATTTGTCATCCATGTAAAATTTATGTGCCCATTTACCCTAATGACTCCTCCCACTCCACTGGTCATCCCTCGATCTTGTGCATCCCCGTCGAACCATCTAGTAGGTCTTCCCTCCTTTATCAATGGAGGAATTTTCTTAGGTATGTTAGTAGGTTTCGTAACCTATGGTTTCCCAATCCATCCCAGATTCATGTGGAATACTTCAGTTGTTGAAACCATGCCTTCCTCGAAAATGGCCTTATTTCGTTCCATCCAATGCTGCCAGAAAATGATAATGGCTAACTTCCTCCAAGTTGTATGTTGTCGAGCCCAATCCTTGAAGAACTATTGTAAGGAAGTACCATCCCAACAAGAATTTAATTTAAAAGTTGCTAAAGTCTAATTCCAAACCTGCTCAGTGAAACTATAGTGCACTAGTAAGTGAAGAGTAGTTTCATACTCTTGAAGGCATAGGACATAGACACTTGGCCCTGACCACCCTCTTTGTTGCAGAATTTCACAAGTGAGAATCTTGTTTTCCAGCAATAACCAGGTAAAGAGTTTTAATTTAGGAGAAATATCCCAATTCCAAAGTGAATTGCACCACCAACATGTACTACAAAGCCACGTATTCGAGGCAAGAGAATCGTAGGAATTTTTTGTTGAGATGTTACTGTTGTCGGTGGGAAATCCCTCCTACGTACTAACATTAAGGGTTTTATCATGAATACAGAAATGAACTAAATATTCTTACTTCTTACCATCATCCCATGTCTAGACCCCATTACTCATGTGCAAATACAAGGTTCAAAAGATCAAGTTGACGTACCTTATTTTCCGTGTTTGATGTCGATCCCTTTTCTCTCTTGGTTTTTCTTTGGTTGCAACTCTCCTCCCAATGCTGACCTGCATTCACAAAAGACAAACAAAGAAATCCACATCCATTTGATCTATGAACTAATGGGTTAGATATTTAATCAATCATATAATCAATATTTAAACAATGACAATCTCATATGGCGGGACGGGAAAAACAATTCTTTTATTAACTTCACAATGATACCTTACAATGATGAAATTGACCACTGCTCCTCAATTCTGGTCCTGGGCTCCTCTACAACTATGCTCCAACTTCTTTTGTATGTACTCCTCTTCACACAATAGTTGCAAAAGGTTGGGGCAAGGGGAATGATCAATTGGCTATAGTTTCTTTACTATGATTTTTCCTCCTTTCAAATGGGACCCCTACCCCTTCTTTTATAGGGTAGAAAGGGCTAGGTATTTGGTCGAGTGACTGGCTATGCATGGTCTAAAGGTTTAGTTAAATTACCCAAAACTATGTGTTCCATCAACAACTTTCCATTTTTCATGCTTTTGTAGGTACTCATGGGCTATAGTGAGTTGGCTAGCGTGTACACGTGTGCAGTAGTGGAGCAGGGTGTGTGGGCCTTTAAAAAGGGTCTTTTTAAGAAGATTTGTTCAATAATGGCATGGAAAAGAAGGAATATGAGATGGCATGATGCCAGGTAAGCATGTCTAGTGAAAATTAGGGTTATAAAAGATGCCCCCTAATGTGTGAGGGCATAAGAGCATCTGATGGCCAAAATACATTATCAATCTTCATCAACGTACCAAACCTATGAGCCCAGGGACCAGAAATCGGGAGGTTCCATCTGCAAAATAACAATTGTCTCACCGAGGCAGGCATACCCATGCTCGAGATGAAATAAAATCATGGATGTCGATCAAATACACAGCAGATCCATGTCATATAACTATATAAAGTGTAGTCACGAGCAATACACAACAGATCTACATCTCAAAATCAAAAAAGATATACATGTATAGTATCCATCTTATAAAAGATGATAAGGCTTGATGGCCAGAGATGAGGTCCTTAGAGCTTGAGAAACAACTTCAAAATCTTTAAAACTCGGGTAGGAGTGTAATATGAGTGTACGACTTCACTACCCAGAGGTCTTCAACGGCTCGTCGAGCATGGACTAGAGGATCTTTATGATGAGACTGAAGGCTTCATTGATTTCGAACAAAGACTTGATTGGACTTTCGGGATGGCCAGGCATGAGGGAAAGAGACAAATTGTAGAAGGGGTGACTCAAGCTTGGTAAAAAATTCCCTTGGATAATAGCATGACAAATGATGAGACTCAGGAAACATGGCATTGACATAAGTTCATGATGCAGGAGGAAACACAAACTCTCCATATGTTTGGAAGAAAAAACAAACGGAGGAGAACACAACTCTATGTAGCGAGAACATCTTCCTAACGTCATATTAAATCCCAGGGCTTGACAAACAAATGAAAGGATGTGCTTTATCCAAGGGCGACTCATTGTGTTGCCAATAAAAAGAAAAATGCTTTTCCCTTCCTCTTTCTGGGGTATATTTGATTTTTTTTGTCTTTTTCAATAATTTTGGAAAAAGAATAAAAGAATGCTACATTACAAAGGGGGAACGAGTATCGCAAACATACTAGTTCTAGGCAAAAGGACCAGACTGATGTTCAAAGAAAGATCCCTCCAAGGGTCAAGGTGTCAAGACGCAAAGGCAAAGTGCTACAAGGCTTGCATTATAAGGCATGCTTCAGATGGTTCAGTTGAGAGCAACATGAAGTTGGCATTAGGAAAAAGATGCAGGAATGCAAACACGGTTAAAAAGACACAATGATAACGTCCTTCGATGTAAGTTTAATGAGCCTAGAGAAGGTAAGCTCGGGTGCTTTTCATGTTTAGAGAGTCTGAAAAAATGTAAAAGGAGACTCCATTGTGGTACATTTTTCGAAATTATTCTAGTCGGTTCGAAAAATGGGTAAATTAGCATCAAAAAGACGTCTATTCAAAACCATTTTAATGAGTGTGATAAAGAAATGATCACTCGACAATTTTTTCATTTTTAAGGAGTCTGAAAAAAGCTTAACTATGGGCTCCGTCAAGAATGTTCTTCTAGACCATTTTAACGAGTGTGAAAGAATAAGGTCACTCAACGATCTTTTCAATTTTAGGGAGTCTGAAAAGAGCTTAACTATGGACTCCATGGGGGTTACTTTTTTGTAAATTTAGTCTCTCAGGCCTGAAAAAGGGTTAAAATTATACCTGAGAATAGTCTTCTAGAGAACAAAGGTCTCTAGAGTATACCTTTGTTCGTATAGTCGACCATCCGGACCGAAAAAGGGGTAAATTGTAATGTCCCCAAGGCTGAGCCCTGTTGTAAATCATGTCTATGAAGTATAAAGCTTGCATTATGAATTGTAATTATGTTTTATAGGCTGGTGATCCAAGTTTATATAAGCTGGTGGGCTTATGTGTTATTAGACCAGGGAGCCTAAGTGTTGAAGGCCAGGAGCCTGATTTTTGTACATGTAATTATGCACAGTATTAATACAAAACATCTCTACGTGTAGACCGACCACAATGAATGAGTGATGGGGGACTAAGCCTCCACAAAGCCTGGGTAAGGGAGAGAGGGTTGAGAGGTAGGAAGAGGGGCTAAGCTGAGGGGGATTAAACCCTTGAGAATAATATTAAATTATTATTCTAAAAATGATGTGTGAAACGTGTTTTCCTTGATCCCAAATCCTTGGAAGGGGGAAATCATTCCTAAAAGCACACACTAGTTGATGAAGTGCATGCGGCCTCATGGGCGACATGTGTCAGACCAAGAGCATGCAATTTAACCCAAGAAGTGAGTCATGTTGGGGGTTTTCGCTTCCCATTTTCCACGGACGGTTGCATCTGAGTGGGTTCGTCGGGCATTCCTCCATCCATCACCTGAGTCGGGGAGTCCATTCTCTATCTTCTGTATGAACGGGAGGGAATTCTCGATCAACCTCTATTGGGTGTTTTATGTTGGATCCTTTACCTGAACCATGGGAGTCTCTGCGTGTTATCTCTGTACACCTTACGCATCTCTGAAACCAGAGTCGTGATTCTGTCCTTTATTGTTGGTTGGGGAAACCTAAAGTGTCCCGTAATTCCTGAGTCGTGTTATGCTGAAGCATCTGTCTGTCACCTGTTTTAGGAAACATGTGTTTGTTGTCCTAGTTGACTGTGGTGGCCACGCAATTCTTGGCTGGGTGTGGTTTGTTGTTGTTGTATGTTCATTGTTGAGCCTTGTTGTTTTTCTTCTTTGTATGGGAATGAGATTTAGGAAACCAGTTATATGACCTATGTATAACCTCTCTCTAGGTGAGGGAGGTGATTGTTGTTGAAGAGGAAGGTTTTACCAAGCCTATGAGCAACTCTCTCCAGGTGAGAGAGTGCGCGGAGGAAGGAGAGAGCTCCTAGAAGGAACCCTGTAGCTACCATAGAGCTCGGAGATTTCCGGTCCAGTCTGTTGCTAAAGCCCAAAGCAAGGGAGTTTAGCAGCTGAAGGAATTTCTAGGTGATAGAGAAGGTGTATACTCCTCGGGTGGGACAGGCATGTGGGGAAGGAGAGTCTGTGGGTAGTGGGCATAAGTGGTTCCTTGGAGAGAATCCTCTTTCTTTTACGTGTATTCTTCCTGTAAACCTTACCTAGCCTAGGATTCCTTACCCGGTGGAGCTTAGTCCCAACTCGGGGGTGAACTATTGCTGAGAGTGATGAGTAGTGTGGTCTAAGGCTAGGAGGCTCGTGGAAGGTCTACACACAGTTGGTGGTGCATGACAGTTTCAAAGATAAGTGTCACTATGTTTTGTAATTCTGTAATTAATTAAATTGCAAACCTGTGATTCTTGCAATGTTATCATGTATTTTGTTGTGTATATGAATTATTGTTATTTCCATTAACTCTGAAATGCTAGCAGTAATTCTATGTTTAACTGTAATTAAGCATTTTAAGTTCATTAGAATGCAGAATGTGTTACAGAAGTGTTTTTCCGTGTAGTAGCATTGGCCCGACTATGGGATTGATGGTCGGGGGCATTATAGTATGGTATCAGAGCCTAGTTTCAACGTTGAGTCTGGATGGGCGAGGTAAGTGGTCTTCGGACTGAGGTTTTGAGAATAAATTGTGTCTGGAGGACTAATTTCAGACCTTAGAATGTTTCTGAGTGTCAACGGACTACTTAACCGTGTTACAAATCTCAGGAGGTGTAGCGGTATTATAAAACTATAGCCGGTGTGGTATATGGCCATAGGGAGAGAGAGAAATCCACACCAGAAGTGTTGGAGCCATAGAATTTGTTCGGGAGTAAAGAAGAACCCTCACGATCATCAAATCTAGAGAATGTGCACAAGGTTTAAAACCCTTTTGAGTTGCACAGGAGTGTGGAAATCACGATACGCGAAATCCCAAATTCGCCAAGACCGTCCATCGGAAAGGACGCATGGAGAGCGATCAACCTTTCACTGACTCGTGACTTGAAATGGTCTAAGGGTGAGTTCGTGAGAATTCACGAAACGTGAATTCACTATTGGATCACAACCGTCAATCTAAGAGAGATCTGGACTGTTAATTGTCTAGGAAGAAATTGACATTTTGGGAATAGGGAGGACGAAGGTGGAAAATCCTTCGACCTCGTGACACACAAAATCCTGATACATGAAATGTTGATGATATCTGAGTTGTCAGATCGTGGGGAATCAGGACCATTGGATCAAGTAGATGATAGACCATAATTTCATAATTTCGGCAAATGAAAGTTTGAGATGTGTGGATGCACGAACTTCGTATGCCCAAAACTATGAAACGAAAAGTGAAAGTAGTGGGGCCCCATGACATCATTGGGAGTGAGGTGGACCTTCTTAAGGACACCATGTGTCACTACCTTGGTGGGTGACAGTTGTGTTGTGGGCCCGGAGGTTAAGGAAATCAAATTTTTGGAAGTTGGGGGCTGGAGAGGGAAGCGAGTATGAGAGCCTCGAGGACCAAAACCCTAAAACCCGTAGTACCAAAGTCCCGAAATCTTTGAATATGGAAGAAACATAACATATTTTAACCGTTGGATGTTGGGTAAATATGGACCATCGAACCACCCGATTTACGCGAATTCGGTAAATCAAAACTCCGAGAGATAGATGTGTGTGACTTAAACTCTTTGAAGGTCAAAAGCCCAAGTAGAACCTAGTAGTCTATCATTTGGTCACGACCTTTGGTTACAAGGGTAGGGAGAAAGAGGGATCTATCACCCAAAAATTATAGAGTCGAGCAGAACTCAAAAAATATGTGAAGTCGAAGCATTTTCTTAAATCGGAATGGTTTTGAATGTGTGGAATTTGCTAATAATGATGACCTAACAAATCCCTGTTGTTTTCACATGTGTTTGCAGAAGCTTAGCAAGTGCCAGAACCGAATAGGGTTGTTGTTGAGAGCATAGAATGGAAGATGTGTGGATTGCCTCCAATTCAAAGAACGAAAGAGAAGGAAGGAATGTCAACTTGGGAGTCAAAGGATCAAATGCTAATGGGCAAGGAAAAGAGATGGATAAGGAAGGACACATGATGAAAATCATTGAAAGATTGCAGAAAGATGCCCAGGCTCGCCTAGAGGATAGTCGAATGCTCATGAAAGTTAGGGATAAGCAGGGTGAATTCAACTTAAGGATGTTGAAGAGTCTGGAAAGAATAGAAAAGAAATTGCAAAAGGAGAGTGACTCAAGCAAGACAGAGAGTCACAGGAACCCTGAGAGGAAAAGAAAATCAAGGAGTGTCAACAGACATCGTCGTCACTCCCCAAAGAATTCAAGTAGGGAAGCACATAGTAGTTCAATCCCATCTCCTACCAGAAAGCACAGGAGATTTGGGATGGATGAATTTAAAGGGGAAATGAACAAGATCAAGCCTCCAACATTCGATGGAGAACATAAGAAGGAGGAAGATGTCGAAACTTGGTTGCTGGGTATGAGGAAATACTTTCAACTACAGAATTATTCCTCTCATGCAAAGGGCAGGATTTCCATGTATCAACTAAAGGGAAAGGAATCCATGTGGTGGGATCAACTTGTGCAGGTGCAGCACATCAGGGAAAATGACATCACATGGAAAGAATTCAAGAGGTATTTCGAGAGGAAATACTTAACTAAAAGATATTATGACAGAAAGATGAAAGAGTTCTTTGAACTCAAGCTAGACAACAAGATCATTGATGAGTATGAACAAAAGTTTTTGGAATTACTAAAGTATGTTCCGTTCATCAAAGATGAATCTGTCAAGATTCAAAGGTACCTGAGTGGATTACCGCCTCCTATTGGGGATAAGATTCAGTATGATGACCCAAAGACTATGGAAGAAACGATAAGAAGAGCGAAGTGCTTATTTGAACAACAAAGAGAAAATCCTACCTTTCGGAAGGCTTGGGATGACCAGAAAAATTTCAAGAAAGCACAGAGGCAAAAGGGAAATAAACCACCCTTTTTCAAAAACAATCCTCAAGGACAATCGTCTCTTAGAGAGCCCGGGAAGGTTGAAGTGAGTGGGCCAATGTCAAGGATGCCACCTATAGAATGTTGGGGTTGTAAATAAAACCATAGGTACAGCGATTGCCCCCACATAAATGATAAAGTAAGAGTTCTCCATAATGTTCAGCAAGATGAAACAATGGAGGACATGGGTAGTAGAATTCCAAGGATCTACGTATCCCTGGACAACAAGAAATATGAGTATCAGTCACACATGATTAAAGTAGAAGGTATGATCAAAAACCAACCATTTACTATTTTAGTGGATTCAGGGGCTAGCCATAGTTATATAGACCCTAGAGTGGTAGAAAGTTTGCATTTGATAAGAAGAAAATATGAAAAGTCTTGGTTAGTGCAGCTAGCTATAGGAACCAAGAGGAAAGTCATGGAGTAAGTCAAGTCTTGTCCTATAGACATGAATGGACTGAGCATGAAGGCCGATTTGAACATTCTTCCATTAGGCTCTTATGACTGTCTAATTGGGATGGACTGGTTGGACTAGCACCATGCCATCTTAGACTGTCAGAACATGGCATTCACTTTCTTAGATGAAGACGAGAATCAGAGAGCCATCCAAGGGATTCCTAGAGATGTTACTGTTAGAGAAATCTCAACAATGCAACTGAAGAAGTGCTACAAAAAAGGATGTCAATTATTTGAAGCCCAAGTGGGGGAAACACCTAAGGATAAGGTGCCAAGTATTGAGGATCATGAGGTACTTAAAGAGTTCGAATATGTATTCCAGGAAGTACTTGGACTACCTTCGAAAAGGGATATCAATTTCTCTGTAAACTTGATGCCTGGAGTAGCTCCAGTGTCAAAGGCTCCATACAGGATGAGTGCGCCAGAACTGAAAGAGTTGCAGCTGGAGCTTGAAGAAATTCTAAAGAAGGGGTATATATGCCCAAGCGTGTCACCTTGGGGTACCCTAATCCTATTCGTAAAGAAGAAGGATGGAACACTGAGATTGTGCATCAATTTCAGACAATTGAACAAAGTAACAGTGAAGAACAAGTATCCCTTGTTGAGGATTGATGATCTCTTCGATCAGTTGAAGGATGCGAAGATATTTTCGAAAATAGATCTAAGATCAGGATATCACCAAGTAAGAATAAAAGATGAAGACATCAACAAGACCGCCTTTAGAACAAGGTATGGTCATTATGATTACACAGTGGTGTCGTTTGGACTGTCAAATGCACCTATTGTTTTTATGAGCTTGATGAATGGAATATTCAGGAACTATCTAGAAAAGTTTGTCATCGTCTTCCTGGATGACATTCTGGTGTATTCCAGGACTGAAGAAGAACACGAACAACATCTGAGGATGGTGTTGTTGGTACTAAGAGAGCACCAATTGTATGCCAAGCTGAGCAAGTGCTCATATTATTAGGAATGAATCCATTAATTGGGACATATTATCTTGAAGGATGGGATAGAGGTAGACCCTGAGAATATTGAAGCCATTAGAGAATGGTCAGCTCCAAGGAATGTAGCAAAAGTTAGATCCTTCATGGGACTGGCTGGTTATTACAGAAGGTTCATCGCAGGGTTTTCCAAGATAGCTCACCCTATCACTTCCTTACAAAGAAAGGCGAAACAGTTTCACTGGACAGAGGGATGTGAGGAAAGTTTCCAATGATTGAAGCAACTATTAACCAGCTCTCCAATCTTGAGGATTGCAGATCCAAATGCAGATTTCATAGTATGCCCTGATGCATGCAAAGAAAGACTGGGAGGGGTCCTCAGTCAGAACAAATTTGTAATCTGTTATGAATCCAGGAAATTTAAAGAGAACGAGAAGAACTATGCAACTCGTGACTTGGAGTTGGTAGCCATAGTTCATGCTCTAAAGAAATGGAGGCATTACCTCATGGGAAGGAGGTTTAGACTCAGAACAAACCATAACGGTTTGAAATATTTGTTTGATCAGCCAACCTTAAACGCTAGACAAAGTAGGTGGCTAGAATTTCTGTGTGAGTATGACTTTGGGATCAAGCATATCAAAGGAAAGGAGAATAAATTGGTTCATGCACTCAGTAGGAGGGTGCATGAATTAAATGCTACAACCATTAGCATGTATCGAACTGATATTAAAAGCAGAATTCTGGAGGATGCAAATGTAGATTTGCAATACAGAGAATTGGTAGCCAAGCTACAATAGGGTAAGATGCCACAGAAGATGGAAATTTATAAATTGGAAACATATGGAATACTACTATACAAGAACATATTTTTTGTACCCAATGTCCAATGCTTGAAATAGATGATTTTGCAGGAGATGCATTATGTGCCTTATGCAGGGCACCTTGGATATCAGAAAATAGTAGTAGTGGTGAAGAGCCATTACTTTTGGTTGGGTATGAAGAGAGAGATCGTTGAATACATCGCCATATGTATGGAGTGCCAAAAAGTTAAAACTGAGCATAGGCACCCAGTAGGGTTGTTGCAACCTTTACCCATTCCTGAGTGGAAGTGGGAAGTAGTAACGATGGATTTTATTACGCGATTGCCCAGGACAACCAAGCTACATGATTTGATCATGGTGGTGGTGGACAAGCTTACAAAATCTGCCCATTTTATTCCACTAAAAACTACTCACAAGGTAACAAATGTTGTTGATATTTTCATAAAGGAAGTGGCACAATTGCACAGAATTCCTAAAACGATTGTGTCTGACAGAGACCCGAAATTCACCTCAAATTTCTAGAAAGGATTCTTGAAAGGATTTAGAATGAATCTGAACTTTAGTATAGCTTATCATCCTGAGTCTGATGGATAGACAGAGAGGGTGAACAGAGTAATAGAAGACATACTGAGAATGTATGTGATGGACAAACCATCAAGATGGGAAGACTACCTGCACTTGGTAGAATTCGCCTACAGCAATGGGTATCATGCATCGTTAAAGATGAGCCCATTTGAAGCACTGTATGGAAGAAAGTGAAATACTCCAGTGAGCTGGGATAATCTAGCTGATAGAACAGTAGTTGGGCCAGAGTTGCTTAAGGAGATGGAGAACCAAATGATAAAAATTAAGCAGAATTTAAAAGTTGCCCAGGACAGGCAGAAAAGTTATGGTGATAAGAACAGAACCCACAGAGAGTTCAAAGTGGGTGATCATGTTTTCCTGAAAGTGAAAGCTAACAAGAGTTCCTTGAAGCTGGGAAGTTGCACCGAGTTGGCAGCCAGATTTTGTGGGCCATTTGAAATCTTGGAAAGGATTGGGCCAGTTGCATATATGCTTGCATTACCTACATCCATGATTGTACATAATGTGTTTCATGTTTCATTTCTTAAAAAGTATATGCCTGATGCTAATCATGTAATTGATTAGAATGTGATCCAGGTGGAGCAAGAATGTGTCCTATAAGTGCATCCTATGTGCATATTGGACAGGAAAAACAAACAGCTCTGGAATCGAGCCATAGGGATTGTAAAGGTCCAGTGGACCTGGTACGATCCTGAGGATGCGACATGGGAGCATGAAGATGTTATGCGGGCAGATTACCTGCATCTTTTTGAAAATTTTGAAAATCTTGCAGATGCAATGTAAAGTTGCACTGAGGATAGTGCAAAAATAAGGGGAGGGGATTGTAATGTCCCCAAGGCTGAGCCCTATTATAAATCATTTCTATGAAGTATAAATCTTGCATTATGAATTGTAATTATGTTTTGTAGGTTGGTGAGCCAAGTTTATATAAGCTGGTGGGATTATGTGTTAGTAGACTAGGGAGCCTAAGTGTTGAAGGCCAGGAGCCTGATTTTTGTACATGTAATTATGCACAGTATTAATACAAAACATCTCTACATGTCGACCGACCATGATGAATGAGTGACGGGGGACTAAGAATCCACAAATCCTGGGTGAGGGAGAGAGGTTTGAGAGGTAGGAAGAGGGGCTAAGATGAGGGGACTTAAACCCTTGAGAATAATATTAAAATATTATTCTAAAAATGATGTGTGAAACATGTTTTCCTTGACCCCAAATCCCTGGAAGGAGGAACGCGTGCCTAAAAGCGCACACCAGCTGATGAAGTGCATCCAGCCTCATGGGCAACATGTGTTGGCCCAAGCGCATGCAATTTAACCTAGGAAGTGAGTCGTGTTGGGGGTTTTCGCTTCCCATTTTCCACGGACAGTTGCGTCTGAGTGGGTTCATCGGGGATTCCTCCATCCATCACCTGAGTCATGGATTCCATTCTCCATCTTCCGTCTGAACAGGCGGGCATTCCCGATCAACCTCTGTTGGGTGTTTTATGTTGGATCCTTTACCTGAACCGTGGGAGTCTTTGTGTGGAATCTCTATACACCTTACACATCTCTGAAACTAGAGTCGTGAGTCTGTCCTTTATTGCTAGTTGGGGAAACCCAAAGTGTCTCGTAATTGTTGAGCCTTGTTATGTTGAAGCATCTGTCTATCACCTGTTTTGGGAAACCCGTGTTCGTTGTCCCAGTTGACTGTGGCGGCCACGCAGTTCTTGGTTGGGTGTGGTTTGCTACTGTTGTATGTTCGTTGTTGAGCCTTGTTGTTTTTCTGCTTTGTACAGGAACAAGATTAAGGAAACCATTTGTATGACATGTGTGTAACCTCTCTCTAGGTGAGGGAGGTGATTGTTTTTTAGAGGCAGGTTTTACCAAGCCTATGAGAGACTCTCCCCAGGTGAGAGAGTGCACGGATGAAGGAGAGAGCTCCTAGAAGGAACCCTATAGCTGCCACAGAGCTCAGATATTTTCGGTCCGGTCTGTCGTTGAAGCCCAAGGCAAGGGAGGTTAGTTGTTGAAGGAATGTCTAGGTGACAGAGAAGGTGTATACTCCTGGGGTGGGACAGGCATGTGGGGAAGGAGAGTCTATGGGCAATGGGCATAAGTGGTTCCTGGGAGAGAATCCTCCTTCTTTTACGTGTATTCTTCCTGTAAACCTTACCTAGCCTAGGATTCCTTACTTGATGGAGCTTAGTCCCAACTTGGGGGTGACCTACTGTTGAGAGTGATGAGTGTCATGGTCTAAGGCTGGGAGGTTCATGGAAGGTCTACACGCAGTTGGTGGTGCGTGACAGTTTCAAAGATAAGTGTCACTATGTTTTGTAATTCTGTAATTAATTAAATTACATACCTGTGATTCTTGCAATGTTATCACGTATTTTGTTGTGCATATGAACTGTTGTTATTTCCATTAACTTTGAAATGCTAGCAGTAATTATGTGTTTAACTGTAATTAAGTGTTTTAAGTTCATTAGAATGCATAATGTGTTACAGAAGTGTTTTTCCGTGTAGTAGCGTTGGCCCAGCCATGGGGTTGATGGTCGAGGGTGTTACATAAACTACCGTCGGACAGATGTGACTTCAAATTTCATTTTAGCGAGCATGATGGTCAACAAGATCGCTTGGCAATATTTTCATGTTTAGAGGGTCTGAAAAGGGCTTAAAAGAAGACCCGTTATGTTTTGGGAGTCCCAAGGGTGAGGTCAAGAGTGATAATGAATCATGTAAATGAGGCTCAAACTCATAATCAAGAAAAGCTAATAAGGACTCCCAAGCCTATAGTCATTAGTGACAACATGGACAATAGAATGCAACCAGGATCTACCTAGGGCATCCATGTTAAGGTAGGCTTTACCACTAAATTACGACACTTCTAAAGCAACAATGATGGTTTTGTGTCGCAACTCGGTGGGATCAATCCTAGGGCAAAGAGGAAAAGACAACAAGATGCAGGAAGTGGAGGTGGAATCCTAACTTAAATGCAACGAGTTGGAAAAATGACATTTTACCAAAGGATCTTCAAAACGACCCAAATCTCCAAAGAGTTTCCCAATACCCAAAGTAACACTTCTCGTGACAATCCAAAGAAAACTCCTGAACCATACTAAATGATTTTCGGTTTAGAAAAAATGACAAAAGGGTCTAAAAGATGACAAAAAGAGGCCAAAAAGTCTATAAATAGAAGCTGGCAGCTCATTATCACCATTGTTAACTGAGAAATTGACTGTGGAGCCAAAAACACCCCTTCGTCAAGAGAGTTGATTTCGGGAGATTCAGTGGACGAAATGAGCTTCTGATTGGACAAAGTAAGTAGTTACTACCCCCTCTTGCAATTTAATTATTTCTTTCTGCATTTAAATTCATTTTTTGGAGTAGCGTCGACCTTTTAAAAGGTCAGCCCTAAGTCCATGCAAGTTGTCTTATGACATCCCAAGTGTACACGCAGGCAGAGGAAGAACTGCACATGTGTACACGCTACTATCAGCATTATAGCCCATGTGGACCTTTCATTTAATGTAAAAAAAATTAAAAAGAAAGAGTTAACCATCCTAAACTTGGTTTTTTGCAAGATGTATGTTCACTGGAGGGAAAGACAACATGAGGATATTGATGTGTTGTTCAATGCAGACCTTGATGCTCTTGCTACGTTAATGCAATGTGGTTTGTTAAAGTTTTTCCATTGTCCTTTCATGTGAGCACAACCTAGGATATTGAATGCCTTGGTTGATTATTGGCATCCTGTTGTAGAGGCCTTCATGCTTGAAGGGTAGTCGTTGGCTCCAACAATAGAGGACATCTATTTTCTGACTGATCTCTCAAGGAGAGGGGAACCAGTCAATTTTCATACTTTTCCCTCAGGGCCTCACAACATATCGGAGTTGATTGGACTCCATTGTGAAGCTGAGATTGACAGAACGAGCTCACAGGTGCCGATAAGAAAGATCTCAAACTTATCACTGAAAGTGATAGTGTTTCTCATTGGGTGAATTATTGGGTCTGCGTCTTTGCATCAGGCATCTCGTGTGCACATGAATTTTGTAGTTCAGTTCTTAAACACACAAATATTTGACAGGAGCACCACATTACAGGATTGTATGAAGCGGCAATTAACAGTGTCAAATGCAGAATCAGAGGAACTTTGGGTTTGGGACTATTCTTTGTGATTTCTTCGAGAGAGAGTACCCATTTTCAATCATAGAGAGGTGATACGAGGGCACCATGCCTCTAGCCCCGTATTATGCAGATGGGCGATGTTGTTGCCACGACAGGGTGAGGGAAGGACCATTAAGGATTTTGACGACAAAAGTTTTTCTTGGTGGGTGCGACAGATCCCGATCATAGAGGATTACCCCTATGTCAGGATTGACTTCTCTAGAGATCCTGAGATACCAGTACCTCCCGGTGAGGAGCGAGCAGAGATGGGTAAGCTTGTATTTTTCTTTTTTTAATTTATTTAATTTTTTTTGTATGGGGTTCTTACATATATCATTTTTTTATTATATCAGAGTATTTGACAAATATGTATCTGTTACGTGTAGATATGGTGCCAGTGTGACCAGCGGACTATGTGAGGAACAGGCGATGTCCTTAACCAGAGGCTGCACCAACTGCAGTCGGCGGACCAACAACAGTAGGATGACCTCCAGTCGGTGAGGTTGAGAGATTTTTTAGACGAGTAGAGAGAAACTTTACTTCACTCACTCACATCGTCCCCATGGCAGAGATCGAGGATCTACCACCATCTATACAACCTCATGTAGTGGGGGCACCATGGACATGGGTCCTGATTTTTCGGCGTTTGGAAAATGTCGTTGATCATTATAACAGGCCCAACATGCCCCATTCGTAGTTAGGCTAGATTGCTTATGTGCCAAGGGCACTACTTGTATATTTTTTAGGGCATAAGTCCCATGACTCTCTACTGGATGTATTTTTGAGGCGCTTGCGCCCACCCATGTACTCTCACATTTTAGATATTATATATGGATTTTTATGTCTTTTTATGTCTTTATGGATTACATCTACTTTACAAATGTATTTACATGTGCATGTGTGTATTTGTCTTTACATGTGTGCAATATGCCAATCTAATACATGATTAGCTAGGGTGTCTGTAACTAGATTCAATCTCCTAGGAACATGGATATACGTAATGTAATCAAAGCTTCATTATAAGAGAAGTACCCTAAGGAACCGTCGGTGTAAAGTAGGATCATCAATGCAGTAAACTCCATTTAACTGAGACACAACCAGCTAAGCGTCTAAATAAACCCGGAGGTGAGCGATACCCTGCGACAGAGCATCATGAACCAACTCTAAAAATGAATTGTAATCGGCAACATTCTTTGTGGTGTCACCTAAACAGATACCTCCTGAAGATAGAAGCTGGCCTTGAGGTGTGAAAATCACCCAAGCAGTGGAAGCAAGCCTCCGAGTGTGTCGGCTAGCACCATCCGCAAACCCAAAGAACACCTCTGATTCACTTGACATCTACCACAGTGAAAAAGATGACATCAAAAATGACACGTCCACAAAACCAAAAGACAAAAACTAAAAAACTAAAACAATGTACAAACTATACATATGTTACAAAAAGGTACCCAAGGTGACCTACCTATGAGTAATAATTCTTGAGGTAGAACCCATTTCTAGGCTCCGCCAAAGCATTTTCCTCAAAGCCTACTAGACAATAAGCACCCTTTTGAAGAACTTATTTTACGATGAAAGGTCCTAACCACATAGGTTTGAACTTGCCTTCCCCCAGGGGGTTCTTATCTTGGTCATAGACCAAGACAAGGTAGCCTTCAGAGAAAATCCAAGGACAAACGGACTGATCATACTGACACTTGACTTTTTGCTTGTGAACTTCGTTTGCCAAGGCCGCATCATGACGCTTCTCATTAAGATGTTCGAGGTATAACAAATGTTTTTCAAGTGGTGAAGTGTCTGGCAATAACTGTACTACCAGATTTAGAGATGGGATCTGACACTCTATAGGCAAGACTACTTCCAGCCCGTAAACGAGTTGAAAAGGTGAAAAACTGGTTGCAGTCTTAATGAATGTGTCAGGATTTTTCGAATGACTTATGGTTGAGTTTTTAATTGCATGCATTAATTGACCATTGGGAAACTTAACGAAAGAACGAGAAAATAAAATGAATTATACAACCATTAACATATTTGCAGATCTGAAAAACAATGAGAAACAGCAAACCATAATACACAGGTTGATAACGGAGTTCGGCACAACTTTTCCTACGTCTCCGGGCCTTTTCTCTGTGGGGGAGGCTTCTTTATTTCTTTTCGAAATCTCAATGGTACATCATTACAATGTCGAATGGCTTCCAGACTGATCTGGTCATGTTCGCCCAGATCTCTAGAATCTTGCACAAAAGACGGCACGCGAAACGGTTGTCCGGAGCTCTTAGAAATCGTTCGACAGCATCTCCTCCTCAACAGCTTCCCTGCCTCAAACTGGCTTTGACTTGGCTTACCTCGGCATCTCTACTTTCAAAAGTCGTCCAAAAGTTGTCCTTGGCCTCAAAATGGCCTTGGTTAAATAGTGGGGAAGTTGGTTATCCATCTCCAACTTCCTCCACGAATTTAGGCTCAAAAAATGTCTAATAACCCCCAAAAATCATTAATAAAGGGTTAATTACATTTAAATTAACAAAGTGGTTATAAAACCCACTTTTAAAACTATATAATATAGTTATAAATTCGGTCTTAAGCCCCCCGACCTCTGGCGCGTGCCCCCTTAGCTGGTCATATGCATCCATGTGGCCACGCGCTAGCGTGGGCCACTCCTGCCAGCTCTCGGTGCTTGGTCGTATGGCTTTGGCATAGAACCGGGGCTCCAAGTATTAACATCCCCGCACCGTGGTCACATCGCAACAGTCGTGTGCCGAGGGATGAACTGCGAGCTAACTGCCATAACCACACCATAATACCCCGCGCTCCTGGTTACATTGTATGGTCACATAGTGTGCGCCTTTCCCCCGCGGCACAAAACTCGACACAAATTCAAATATGTTTAACGTCATTTCCATAACAAGGAATACCCGGTGGCCCATTGGTCGGAGCCCTGTTGCGAAGGCGCTATGGTGGAGGAGGTCGCCGGTTCGAATCCGGTCGACACAAAATATTTTAATAAACCAAACCAAAGCTAATACCTGGGTGCCACGTGGCAGCCCGTGATTGGGCCACGTGGCACCCAATCATTTACCAACAAAACTGCCACGTGTCGACATCCGATTGGACCACGTTCTGCCATGTCATCCTTGCCACATCACTTGTCGTACGCCCAGTCAACAATGCCACATCATCGCCATGTCGGAAGCCGTACTGTCCAGTCATCTCCACGTCATCCGTGCCACGTGTCACCCTTCCAGTGGTGACACGTGTCACTTTAGGATTGGTCCAACTGTGCGCCAAAAATGCCAAATCAGCCTGACATGTGTCACTGTCGGAGGCTTCCATGTGTCCTGTATGGACCTGCCACATGTCATCGTATGGACCTGCCACGTGTATTGTACAAACTGACACGTGTCCTATACAGACTGTACGGATAGGTACAGTTAGCATCCAAAATTTTACCTATTTGTCTTGGCGGACAGAATGCGATATCTTCTCCATACAGACTCTGTTTGACAAAGTAAATATACCACCGGAATCAGGAAGACGAGCTGGACACAATGGTGTTGGTTTCATCGAATTTCGAGCACTTTCATTTTTGAGCATTTTTCAAGCCCTGATAGGCTTCTGAATCCGATTTTGGATCACACCTCCTCACAATAAGACCTTTTGGTCCCAAAAAGGTTACTAACCACTCAACAAGCTCGGGATAGGCCACCCTTCTTGCTCTCTGTCTCTGAAAGATGATTACATTAATGGAAGCAAAATACAATGAAGTTGATACATCCACTTCTGGCAGAACCAAGTGACTGGTTTCTCTCCTTCACGTTGTTCCTCTTGCTTCGCTGGTAATCCTTCCTCCTTCATGGGTACATGCAAAATCCTTTTGTCCTTCCTTGGACGAAGCTCTGGATTAAACTTCCAACAACTAGCCTTTTGATGTCCACTCTTGTTGCAAAACGTGCAATGAGTTTTTGGCATCCAGACCTGCTTACCCTTCTCCTTCTTTCGTTGTGGACTTGAGCCTTTATGTCGTTTTTCCTTCCTGGTCGACATAGGTTTCCTGTACAAAGTTTGTCTCTTCCAACACTTGGCAACACAATGCTTAGGTGAATGACAATAAGCACATGGATAAAGTTTCCACAAGTTCTGGTTTACTTGATTATGCTTGTTATAATCAAAAGGAGAATTAATAAAAACATGACCATTATACCTTCCATGCTGATCTTCACTTTTCTTTGGAGACGACTTGCATTCACTACCATAGTCCTGAAGTGATGCGCCATTTCCTTTTGTGAAGTATTCCTGCAATGTCTTACATTGGCCATTTGAAGCATTACTTGCTTCTGAATATTTGGAACCTATCTTGGAAGACTCTCCAAGGTCCCCTTAACCATATCCCAATCCTAATTATCGAGGCCTTTCCTCAACCTCAATAGGATTTACAATGCCTTGACCTTGACGTCCAAGGCCCTTTCCTTTTTCATAACCCATCTTGGTTAATATTCTCAAACCTACACCTTTTGTGTGTTTTTCGAATTCACCAAAACCAACTTGATGAGAATGAGAAAAATTTGATGAGGAACCTTCACTGCATACCTCAGATGTGTTTTCTGAAACAGATGTAGAAGGCACTTCCTTCAATTCTTATTTTCCTTTGTTGTTCTTTGAAGCTTTCACTTGAACCGTGCTCTTTCGTTCCAAGTAGTCTTCATACAACACCTTCACCATCTCGGCCATGGCAAACAACGAATCTCTGAACTCCTTCTCATCTTGAGAAAGTCCTCCTGTAGATGCCATTTTCTTCCTTGAGATGAGCTCTTCCCTGGCTAACATGCAAAACTCAAATCCAAACATCAACTAGCTCTGATACCACTTGATCCGTCAGGATTTTTCGAATGACTTATGGTTGAGTTTTTAATTGCATGCATTAATTGACCATTGGGAAACTTAACGAAAGAACAAGAAAAGAAAATGAATTATATAGCCATTAACATATTTGAAAACAATGAGAAACAACAAACCATAATACACAGGTTGATAACGGAGTTCGGCACAACTTTGCCTACGTCTCCGGGCCTTTTCTCTGTGGGGGAGGCTTCTTTATTTCTTTTCAAAAGCTCAATGGTACATCATTACAATGCCGAATGGATTCCAGACTTATCTGGTCATGTTCACCCAGATCTCTAGAATCTTGCACAAAAGACGGCACGGGAAACGAATGTCCGGAGCTCTCAGAAATCGTCCAACAACATCTCCTCCTCAACAGCTTCCCTGCCTCAAACTGGCTTTGACTTGGCTTGCCTCACCATCTCTGCTTTCAAAATCCGTCCAAAAGTTGTCCTTGGCCTCAAAATGGCCTTGGTTAAATAGTGGGGAAGTTGGTTATCCATCTCCAACTTCCTCCACGAATTTAGGCTCAAAAAATGTCTAATAACCCCCAAAAATCATTAATAAAGGGTTAATTACATTTAAATTAACAAAGTGGTTATAAAACCCACTTTTAAAACTATATAATATAGTTATAAATTCAGGCTTAATCCCCCCCGACCTCTGGCGTGCGCCCCCTTAGCTGGTCATATGCATCCATGTGGCCACGCGCTAGCGCGGGCCACTCCTGCCAGCTCTCGGTGCTTGGTCGTATGGCTTTGGCATAGAACCGGGGCTCCAAGTATTAACATCCCCGCATCATGGTCACATCACAACAGTTGTGTGCCGAGGGCTGAACCGCGGGCTAACCTCCATAACCCTGCCATAACACCCTACGCTCCTGGTTACATTGTATGGTCGCATAGTGTGCGTCGAGGGCTGGGGATAAGCCCTGGCCCTTTCCCCCGCGGCTCAAAACTCGACGCAAATTCAAATATGTTTAACGTCGTTTCCATAACAAGGAATACCCGGTGGCCCGTTTGTCGGAGCCCTGTTGCGAAGGCGCTATGGTGGAGGAGGTCGCCGGTTCGAATCCGGTCGACACAAAATATTTTAATAAACCAAACCAAAGCCAATACCTGGGTGCCACGTGGCAGCCCGTGATTGGGCCACGTGGCACCCAATCATTTTCCAACAAAACTGCCACGTGTCGACATCCGATTGGACCACGTGTTGCCATGTCATCCTTGCCACGTCACTTGCCATACACCAAGTCAGCAATGCCACATCATCACCACATCGGAAGCCGTACTGTCCAGTCATCTCCACGTCATCCACTGACGTCATCCGTGCCATGTGTCACCCTTCCAGTGGTGACACGTGTCACTTTAGGATTGGTCCAACTGTGCGCCAAAAATGCCAGATCAGCCTGACATGTGTCACTGCCAGAGGATGCCACGTGTCCTATACGGACCTGCCACGTGTCATCGTACAGACCTGCCATGTGTATTGTATGGACTAACACGTGTCCTGTACGGACTATACAGACAGGTACATTCAGCATCCAAAATTTTGCCTGTTTGGCTTGGCGGACAGAATGCGATATCTTCTCCATACGGACTCCGTTTGACAAAGTAAATATACCACTGGAATCAGGAGGACGAGCTGGACGCAATGGTGTTGGTTTCGTTGGATTTCGAGCACTTTCATTTTTGAGCATTTTTCAAGCCCTGATAGGCTTCTGAATCCGATTTCGGATCAGTTCGATAGGCCCATAAGGATGACTATAACATCAAATGACAATTTGACTTGGCCAAATTGATCGTTCGATGTAGAATGGTCTTGAGAGATTTATTGACAACTTCTACCTGGCCATTCGCTTGGGGGTAGTAGGGTGAAGAATGTTCTTGCCTCAACCCAAGATTTGATGTTAACTCGATCATCATTGTGTTCTAAAAGTGACTCCCATGGTCAGTGACAATCTCTCTCAGGACACCGAACGTTTCTATAATTTGGTTTAACAAAAAGAGGGTGTCAGTTTCGCCATCATCCCTGAACGTTGGCATAGCTTTGACCCACTTGGTTAAGTAGTCTACTACTACGATGATATAACGATGCCCCCTTGCTGAAGGAGGGTTGCAGGTAGTGTAATCAATCCCCCACTTGGTGAAGGGGAGAACGGTAATGACGGGAAACATAGGAGCGGGGTGTGATCTCATCTTCCGTGAGAAGATTTGACATGGGTGGAACTTCTTGACTGATTCAATACAATATTTAATTAGTGTCGGCCAGAAGTAACCGACTCATAAAATATTTTGGGTTGTTGCCAACCTAGACAAATGATCGCCAGATGCTCTAGTGTGGCAATCGTTAAGCACAGTTTCTTCTTCTTCATGAGTGAGGCACTGGCGAAGGATGCAATCTACACCTTGATGATACAAAGTATCTTCAAGTATGAGATATTTCTTGGCCTAATGGCGTATGCGGCAACGCTCATCACGAGAAGCGGAGGTGTGGCACTTCAAAGTCTAGAATAGACATGTATATATCCATACCAGGGGTCCGAAGATGCGATAAAAACATGTATCCTTGAATAGGCGACTCTTCAGGTATAACATCACCTGACTCGACCGAAAGTTTTGAAATGAGTTTCGCAAAAACCAATGACTTTTTAGACTTCACCGAAACAAAATCTAAGTCAAATTCCTGGAGGACAACTATCCATATAATGATCTTTCCACCGATTACACGTCATGTCAACACATATTGAAATGGATTCACAACGACAATGAAGGTGGTCTTGTGGAACAAGATATAATGACGGAACCGTTGGACAACATGAACTACTGCCAACGCAAGTTTTTCAATGTGGGAATAATTGAGTTTTGGTCCAACTAGGCCTCAACTCAGGTAATAAATCACATATTCTGAGAGCAAATCATCCTCCTGATATAAGACCATACCAATGGTCGACTCTACTGCAACCAAGTATAATAAGAAATCTTTGTTATAATTGGGTGGTTGAAGCAGAGGGGCAGTTGTGAGGGTGCATTTCAACGTTGCGAAAGAGCGTTGAGCAGCTTCATCCCAATGAAAAGGAATGTCCTTTTTCAGTAAACACATAAAGCCCTTTGTGATCTCGGCATAGTTTGCGATGAAACGCCATAAGAATTTTTCTTTACCCTGTAATCTCTAAAGCTAAAGGATTGTATGCGGGGGAGGCAACTGAACTATTGCCTCAACCTTTAGAGGATCGAACATGATCCCTATTGTTGAAACTATGAAACCTATCAGATGGCCCGACGTCATGAAAAAACTACATTTGTTGGGATTCAAGCGAATCCAGAAGTAGCGACATCGCTCAAAGATAATTCGGAGGTGTGTAGGGTGATCAGTTCTCTTACGATATCATGATGCTAAATCATCTAGGTAGGCCTCGACGATATGTTTGAGATCGTGGAAAGAAAAAGACATGGCCCGCTGAAAAGTGGCTACAGAATTTTTCATACCAAAAGGAATCTTACGATAAATGAATGTACCCCATGGACAAACAAAAGTTGTTTTGTGTTCGTCTTCAGGTTTGATTTGTATCTAATTATATCCCGAAAAACCATCCATGAAAGAGAAAGCCTCCCAATCTGCACATTCATCAACTATCTGGTCAATAAATGGTGTGGGAAAATTATCTTTGGGGAAGGCCTTGTTTAGATCACTGAAGTCCATACATACGTGAATCGTACCCTGTTTTTTATCAACTGGCATGAGATTTGACACCCATTGCGTCAAATGGACGGGGTAGATAAAACTTTCTTTGATCAGTTTTTCTACTTCAACCTTAATAGTTGTTGCTTTCTTAGGATTAACCAGATGAAGCTTCTGCCAAACCAGCCGAGCATTGGGATAAGTCGTGATTTCATGTTTAACAATTTTTGGATCGATGCCTGGAATTTCCTCGTAAGACCAAGAAAAAACGTCGCAGAATTCCTTAAATAAATCCATGTAGATTCGAATCTCTTTGAGGGAATAGTCACCTCCGAAGAAAACATTCTCCACAATGCCAGGGGTTCTAGAGATGTTAATAGGTATAGTTTCAGCAATGGTTTCCATATTACCCTCGACATAAACAATATGCGTAGCCAAAGGGTTAATAGGACAAGACCTATCTCCAGTCATAGTCAAAGTGAATTCCCCTGCTTTGATTCTACTTAACTCTGGGAGGAAGTAAGATCTGTGATGTAGATCATCCCAGGGTTTGTCCAGACTAGTCATTGCTTCAATGATTGCTTCATCTAAGGGAAAGACTAAGTCTAAAGAATCTGTATTTGGGAGGGAAACTTGAGCCCAAATAGGCTCTAGAATTGGATCTAACTCTTGTGCAGGAGTCGGATTGGGGTCGACAGAAGCTTGTTGGACTAAAGAGTACACTACTTTTGCCACGGACAAGGGCATGGACATACCATGGTGCCCTGTCCCTTCCGTCGTGGCTGATGGGGAAGGAAGAATCCATGGATCGTTGAAGTAATTTGTGCGAAACGACGAAATTTGGAAAATCTTAGCCTTATGGTGGTCTGATATGAACTTAACATCGCCTTGAGGAGGTGGGTAACCGAAAGTACCCATCAAAGGTGGGCACAAACCAACCCCTATGTTGACAACACCAGGTTGGGGGTTATCAATCATTGGGACCATGGAGGCCCCCAATGAAGGGTCAGGACGGGAGAAAGATAACTGATCAATGGTCATGATACGACCCTCGTGTGGAAACAACAAGACCCGAAAAACTGTAACGACCACTGCATGCATGGCATAGGTCCAACTCCTTCCTAACAAGATATTGTAGTCGAGAGACGCATCGACCACTTCAACCTTGACACACATGGTCTTCCCTCCTAACTGCACGGGAAAAGAGGGGATGATGCCATGTGGTCGGAACGAATGACCATCGAAAGTGGTTAGAAGAGTAGGTGATGGAGACAAAGTGGGATGGCCAATGGCCTTCCAACACGCCAAAGACATTACGCATGTTGAGGCACCCTCATCAACCAGCGTATGGAAAATATTTCGAGTAAAATTTTTTGTGGTGTAAGCCACTACTATCTGGAATGATATGTGGTAAGGAAGATGAGGTTTTAAGTCGGTCATATCAAGCATGATTGTACCCAGATTACAAGTCTCAACGGATCCTAAGGCAGCTAACAGAGCCTTTCTCTGGGAAGGAAAACTCTGGAGGACCTCCAAAGTAGAGATCGCATAAGGGGTTTGAGACAAATCCTCTACCACAGACTAGCTCTAGGTGGCCCTTGCATTTGGGTTATGAGAATATTTCTTGACCACACCTTTTGGGATGTGTGTCATGGTTTCTCCCAACATCTTCTCGATCTAGACAGGAAGAGGTGGGATTTCAGCTTCTTTGCCTTTCTCAGAGGTGCTTAGCTTGTTGTAGCCATGTGCTCTATTTGATATATAGGCATCACCTTTCATCATATACATGTTCGCGAACGCAATATTGTTCGAAGACGGAGGGGGTCCTTAACTGGCCCCTTTCATGCTTGTAGACGTTTGGGTTAGATTTTTCCCATCTTGAAATGGGTTCGTTAACACATCAAGCTGCTACTTTGATAATAACTTTTAGGCCTCCGCAAGCCGAGCACACTGGTGAGTCGGGTGGTCTTCCACACACAGGTTACACAGATACTTCGACTTCCTTTTTTTAGTGTTTCCCCCAACAACATTGTTAGTGGGTTTCTTATCACCCTTACCCTTCTTGCATTGTTTCTTCTTTCCTTCAGGCTGTTGGGTGGCCTTTGGATTTTTCGATGGCACACTGTGTACATCCAACGTTTGGGTAGGGAGAGCAGTCAGAACAGTGGTATGGCTAGCTGTTGTGTGTTGTATAGACAGTTGGTGCAATTATTTTGTCAGTTGTTTAGTGTGATTTTCTTGTGCTGAACCAACAATACCATCGGCATGTGGTCCAACTCTTTGTCTAGTTTTATCAAGTATGGATCATGGCGCATCTGGAAATATTTCGTACAGTATACCAAACTGAGAATAAGTTATCTCAAGCTATTGAGCTCTCATGATTGCATCTTCTTCAGAAAACACTCCCGAAGTTGCGACGTCTTTGGATAACTGTGGGACCAAAGACTTAAGGAACCACTGAAGCAGGAATGCTAGTGGGACTGGCACCTTAATCAAACTCTTCTGACATCTCCATTCTCGTATGTGATCAAAGATATGGTCTTCCTTTGTCTGTTTGAAATTGGCCAGCAATTCTATGCCGGCATTGTATCTCACAAGTAATTGGAAATGGTTTAGGAAATCCATTGCCAATTCACCGAAGGAAGAGTATTGTGAGCAATCGAGCTCAATGTACCATTTCGCAACACTCCCAATGAGAGTGTGTTGAAACAATCGCAACTGTACGAAGTCATATTTCAACGAATTAGATGAGCACCAAAGGTGAAAGGTAGTCACATGATCTCCTGGATATGCGTTAGGTTTGGCCTCAAACTTTGGTATGTTTGAAGGCAACTTCATTGGCATAGGGGGCCAACATGGATTGTGACAGATAGGGTCATTCAACAACCTTGTCAAGTCTAGCAAATGAAATTTTTCCAGGAATGGTAGTTTGGGTTGATGGTTATAACCATGGAAAAAGGGGCCTGGAGTTTGACTGGCACCATGTTGCCAGGAAAAGTTGGGTTGCTAGCCAGGGTTTTCGTAAAAAAACATGGCCATGACCAGCGTACGGATTCTGCATTTACAGAGACATCATCGACTGATTTCCAAAATAGGACATAGATGGTTGGGTGTGAATTGCATTCAAAGGACTTTAGGAAGGGTTGCCCCATGCCGATACCATGGGCACAGGTCCTATGCCTTACCCAGGGTTCCATTGGTTGTGAAAGGGGTTGCCCCCGATCGACATTCCTGACGAGTGAACTGATCCCTACCAAGAATTACAAGGTCCTGGTGTGGAAGAAATTCCTGGGTGTGCCCCCTGTGCAGGAATAGTACCCTACAAAGGGTTTGGTTGTAGATAGCTGGGATTTCCCCCAGTCAGAAAAGAAGCTGAAGAGAAAGCATTGTTACCAAACACTCTGAACAAATAAAATGATGTCGAACCTATCGATGTGTATTCGGTTTGACGGAATGCTGGTGAGCACTGCCGAGAGAAGGGGATGAAGGAGGGATGTGACCTCCTCCATAAGGGAAGGTGTTAAAGGAAGTTGATGTGCCACCCATGGATCCTTGCAGAGGAGCATTAGAGCTCCCTGCCTCTAGAACTAAACTATGTAAAGTGGAGTAGGAAAGTACAGGGTTTGTACCTGATCTAGGCATCCTGTATGAGAATGGAGGGCCTGTCGCACTCTGTGTGAAAGGAGCAGTAGCCACCGCCAAGGATGGGATCAGACCACTGCTCGAGGTAGAGGCAGTCGAGACCATGGTGGCTTGGACCGACGACGATCGGTTAGGGAGTGGAATACCCCCTGTGGTGACATCCGTAGTGGGAATAGGAGAATTCCCTGAAGAAGTGGAAGCATTTGTTTCCATTGCTGCATGTGACACTGTCTAGCGCTCGTAAGGGTAAATCTGTACTATGACGGATGTCGAAAGATCAATGGTTGGAGTTTCAGATGGACCAAGAGCTTCCGCTCCAAGGTCTGAAATGGTTGGTTCCTCCGTATGTTGGTCGAGCACAGTTTCCTGTGACCCAGTCACTTCAAAAGACCCTTGTTGGTCTAGCTTTCACCTTAGCGGTGGTGGGGGTGGCTTCGGTGTAACCGGTGGCAGGCCTAGAAGCCTTCGTGACCGGCGGAGGTCGTGATCCTCCACTATGTGAGAGGATCAAAGACACACTAGGGCTTTCTATTCATTCAAAAACAACACATACTAGAAAAAGTCCCTATGAGATAAAACAAGAAATCACTAAAACTAGTTGGAAGAACAGTTACAACAACCAACACTAGAGAAACTTACCGGTGCAAGTGCAACTTGAATACGGAATCACCCTCCATGTATACTCTACAAAGTGTGGCCCGATGTATGTCCTAGGTACTGTGGTCTACCCCCGCAGTCACATATGTAAGTCCCTAAAAAGAAGGAAACTAGGTTTCCAGCACGTGAACAGTCACCAAGCGGGTACAGTCGACAGTCGGGTGTACCGCAATGAGCAGGGTATCAAGCCCAAAACCTATCAAGGGTATCAAAAGAAAGTGGTCTGAAAGACAACTGAGGACCTCGAACGAATTCGAGACCCACAAAGCTATGTGGCAAATGCTATCAACGAAATCCCAAGACAAGCCCTCTATATGCGTTCCCCACTACGCTTGGTCCGGCTTTGGAGAGGTTATCTCCGCTACCTTTCCACACATGACCTTGTGTTTAGCCCATGTGTTAAAGGGGGATCCCGGATAACTTTCACGATACTAGACTTTTAACACTCCCTAGCACAGACTCTTATGTATGTTTTGCAGCCTTGAAGAGTTTCCTCTCCAACCTAAATCAAGGCTCTAGCCTAGACTAGTTGATGGACCCTACAAACATAAAGTCTAGTTGATTTTAATTAATCATTAATTTTTATGGCTTGTCTTAAGTCAAAGGTTATGAAAGTGAAACTAGTGATGTTTTGAGAGATGAAAATAAAAGATAAACAAAAAGCTAGAAACAAAATAATTTCTTCTTGACAAATTCAGATCTGCACTTTTGAATTCTTTAACCAACTTTTCAAAATAATTTTTTCTAAGATTTTTGAATAGCAAACTCAAAACAGGATTTCGCTCGACTACGAGCTACTTAATGTCCTAAGTAAACAACCAAGAACTTATGAAAGTAAATACTTTTCCTGGTTACTAATGCAAACCAACAACTACTTAACCAAACCAAGAAATAAAAGTTTTATTTTTTATTTTAATGCTCATAAAGCAAAAAGGAAAAATGACGACAAGTGAAGACCAAGAAAACTTCTAGCCTAAGCGCAGATCGCAAAGAGTCACTGAAATTAACACACAAGTAGATTAAAATGGACTCTCACACTTGTCTAAAAACCCTATGAAAGGAAAATATTGAGGAAAACTTCTTAATGAAAAAGAAATCTATTGCTATGATCAAACCTAAGTTACCAACTGCTATGACAGAGACCAAGAAACCTGAGAGGTATAACTCTTGACAAGGAAAAGGATGACTGCCTCTCCTTAAACAAATTGTTTCTCAACAAGCATGTTGCTAACAATTCAATAGTCAGCGTGTACATGAGAGTTGTGTAAAGTCAGGGCATGTGTACATGCGTGCAGACCTTATGCAGGCCACGTGTACCTTTGCAACTCTTCAAAAATGAAAAGACAAGCAAACAGGCACTGGCAGAGACTACTGGTATTGAGAAACAGAATCTCTAGAAGACTCATAAACTTACTTTGATAGAAAAAGAAAACAATTCAAGGAAAATTTCATAGAACAAAACAAATCTAAGGTGGTACCTAAGCTACAAACTGCAAAAAATAGAGATCAGAGTGAGATCCAGAAAACCCCTGAGAATGATCACTTCTGACAGGGAAGAGGATGAATGCCTCTCTGGAAAAAAAAATTATGAACTCAAACACGCAACTGACACTTCATCAGCTAGAGTGTGCATGCGGGCTGAGTGAAAGTAGGGCGCATGTACACACATACAAGCCTTATACAGGCCGCGTGTACCTCTGTGACTTCCCGAAAAGAAAAATGTAGCTAAGCAAAGAAAGCAGGGAGTACTGGTAAAGTCAGGGCGCATGTACATGTGTGCAGACCTTATGCAGGCCGCATGTACCTCTACAACTCTTCAAAAATGAAAAGACAAGCAAACAAGCACTGGAAAAGACTACTGGTATTGAGAACCAGAATCTCTAGAAGACTCAGAAACTTACTTTGACAGAAAAATAAAACAATTCAAGGAAAATTTCATAGAACAAAACAAATATGAGGTGGTACCTAAGCTACAAACTGCAAAAAATAGAGATCAGAGTGAGATCCAGAAAACCCCTGAGAAGGATCACTTCTGACAAGGAAGAGGATGAATACCTCTCTAAAAAAAATAAATTATGAACTCAAAAACACGACTGACACTTCATCATCTAGCGTGTGCACGCGGGCTGAGTGAAAGTAGGGCGTGTGTACACGTGTGCAGGCCTTATACAGGCCGCGTGTACCTTTGTGACTTCCCAAAAATATAAATGCAGCTAAGCAAAGAAAGCAGGGAGTATTGGTATGGAAGACCAGAATCCCTACTAGCTCAGAATCTTGCAGAAACTCAGAAAAAAGGTGATGAAACCAATTTAAAAATACCCAAAATGCATCCCCAGAAAACCCTAGAGATTCCCCAGTATGGTTGCCAATTCTGTTGTGGGTGGGAAATCCCTCCTACAGACTAGCATTAAGGGTTTTATCATGCATCCAGAAATGACCTAAAGATTCTTACTTCTTACCATCATCCCATGTCTAGACCCCATTACTCATGTGCAAATACAAGGTTCAAAAGATCAAGTTGACGTACCTTATTTTATGTGTTTGATGTCGATCCCTTTTCATGCTCAGTTGTTCTTTGACTGCAACTCTCCTCCCAATGTTGACCTGCATTCACAAAAGACAAACAAAGAACTCCACATGCATTTGATCTATGAACTAATGGGTTAGAGATTTAATCAATCATATAATCAATATTTAAACGATGACAATCTCATATGGTGGGACGAGAAAAGCAATTCTTTTATTAACTTCACAATGATACCTTACAATGATCAAATCGGCCACTACTCCTTGATTCTGGTCCTAGGCTCCTCTTCAACTGTGCTCCAACTGCTTCTGTATGTACTCCTCTTCACATGATAGTTGCAAAAGGTTGGGGCAAGGGGAATGCTCAATTGGGTATAGTTTCTTTACTATGATTTTTCCTCCTTTCAAATGGGACCCCTACCCCTTCTTTTATAGGTTAGAAAGGTCTAGGTATTTGGTCGAGTGACTGGCTATGCATGGTCGAAAGGTTTAGTTAACTTACCCAAAACTGTGTGTTCCATCAGCAACTTTCCATTTTTCGTGCTTTTGTAGGTACATGCGGGCTATAGTGAGTCAGCTAGCGTGTACACGCATGCAGTAGTGGAGCAAGGTGCGTGGGCCTTTAAAAACGGTGTTTTTAAGAATATTTGTTCAGTAATGGCATGGAAAAGAAGGAATATGAGATGCCCTGATGCTAGGTAAGCATGTCTGGTGCAAATTAGGGTTATAAAAATTACTCGATTTATCTCCCCCTGTCTAGATAAGTGTATCCAAGCAGTCTGTTAGGGTTATTCCTGCACTGACTAGTTCTCTACAAAGGCAGACCCATTCTGAGGCTTGAGCACCTACTAAACCCAAGTCTGAGTTAGATTTTCGATGGTCCAGAACTGCACTAGGCCTACCCAAACCTTTGGCTTGGTAAAGGAAGTGTATACCCCTCTTCCTTAGAGAGGTTATCAGACCAGTGGATAAAAATGATTGGTTTCCTAAACCCAAGAACGCATCTTCACCTAGTCTAATAGAGATACCTGATCCCAGCTTCCAAGCCATCCAATGAGTAACAAGATGCAAGGAATTTAGAAAACTACGCCAAGTGATAGAGGAATCGTGTGTTTTTACTCAAGAGAATCTCATCCATGCCACCACTGAGGATGGTTTCACAAATTTTAATCTTAGAGAACTCTCATGCCCGTAATATATGAGCATGAGACTCAAATTCTTTCATCTCTATGGACTATTGTGCCCCAAAAAGAATACATAAAACTACACCATTGGTGGTACTTCTAAAATTGAAAATGCCCTTTCAATGTGTGTTTATGATGGTGCCAAAAGGCATTTTTCACGACTGAGAGAGATTGTGATTCTTTTTTTGCAACATGGATTTGAGACGTGATATTTAAAAGAAATTAATAAAAAAAATTCAATATCCGCTATAAACAAAATATTTCAATATTCACCTTAATTAATTCTATATGAACTTCATATATAGAGAGAATGAGAGAGTAGAGATTTTGAAAGTAAATTTTTTATTATTCCATTAATAGGTGTTTTCTACTTCCTAATATGAGGGAGATGTGTAATTTCTTCAATGCTTTAGTATGAAGTTGGCATGTCACATTTAAAAAAATAATAAAAAAAATACTTCAATGTGGACCATAAACAAAATATTTTAATGTAATCTTAAGTAAAATATTTTAATATCTTAATACACACAAACACACATTCTTATTCCATGCATTTGTGGTTTTTACTTCTCCATAAATTGATCTATAACAGTTGAAAAAAAAATATGTTAATAACAAAAAAAAATCAATGTAAAATATTTCAATGAATTTTGAAATTTTGATTTATGTTTTGTATATGCATTGTCCTTCAATTGTTTTATATGTATCCATTACTTTTTGAAGAATTTTGAAATTTTGATTTATGTTTTGTATATGCATTGAGGACAGTGACAATTATTTGAAAGGGATGGGAGAACCTAGGAAATGTAATATTTTGAAAATTGCAAAAGAGAAAGTGGTGTAGTCGTGACCCTCGCATTCCAACCGCTCTCACTAGGACCTTCTTCTTCTCAGGCCCGAAGAGCTACAATGCCCTTCAGATCCCGTATCGGGACCTTTTGTTTCCCACATGATTCTCTATTGATATCCCGGCAGTCTTCTCGATAAATCGGGTTTCGCGTTATCGCGAAACCTATGAGCACGTTCCTCGTGCTATCCAAAACCCCGAAACCCGATGGGTCAAAGAGTCAACGCTCCCGTTCCTGTCGGGGATTTCCCCCTCGGGAAATCGGTGCATGCAATGTCGCGGTTCGCTTGCACCAAAAATCTCCAAACCCCGAACTCCGATATGCACGTGCGCTATTTCCTTGCCACGTCACCTCCTCTCTCCGTGCGATCAGGAATCGCGTGATCATGATTTCTCCGGTTGTAATCTCTTGCAATGAGAATTCCCGAAAGCCAAATCCCGACTTCCCGGGATCTCATGCCACTTGTCCCCTAGCGATCAACGGCTCCGATTAGATCAGGAAATCGCTAAACGCGATTTCAGCAAATATAAAACTCCTGCCTCCGTGAAACCCGATAAGCCGAATCTCGATGGCTCTTGGTTCCTCCTACGCCTAAGGGCTAAATCCCTCACAACTTCTCCAAGATTTGACGGTCGACAGGACTTCGCGATCTTCCCCGGCGAACCCTGGCCATCGATTCCCCTCCTTGGAGATTCCTCTCGCTGTAAACCTCCTTCATGTTCAAACCTTCTCCTGGGTCCTTCTCCCAGGAATCACGAAGGAACTATCCCTCCTGAGCTTGTCAACTCTGACTCCTTCAGAGACTTTGCGCACACTGCTCACGCTCGACCTTCAACAACTCTCAAAGTGTTGAGTCTTCCAGACTCTGTGCACTTCCGACAACAGTAGTCTATGCCTTCCTTTGCTCAGACTAGCCACTGAGACTTCAAATTTAGCCTACACTTCTCTTGCATGGCTCTACCAACCCAAATCAACTTTTGGGTGAATGAGAATAAGGGTTTAACTGTCTAGCCTCATCAACGCACTCTATGCGGATGAATTCCACTGCACTCTATGCAGGAATCTCCTGGTTAAGACAAAGAAACAATTGAAACTTATTCTCTTCTCTCTCAGACTTCAGTTAAAAACCCTGAAATCACATGCACATCATATTCAAAGCAAATGCATACAAGGAAAACAAACATTCATGAGCACATAAACAACATACACAGAGAAATGGAACCGGCCATGAAATTGCATCACAGACTCCTTTCTATTAATTCAAATCTGTACATGGGTGTTCTCCACAAGTTCTCTTCCTGCTCTCCTCTTCTGAATGCTTTCCATATGAATTCTGAATGATCCTCCCACAATGATACAAAGGAGGGTGTCTATATTCCGTTTTCCCTCTCGAAAACTAAAACTGTCTAATCTAGACTTAAAAATCTATCTACCTGCATTAACTAAAGTAAATGCCTCCTATCTACTTCAGACAAGAGCGTAAATCTCGAGGTCTAATATAATACAATAGACGCTCCTTCATAAATGGTTCATTGAAGGATATGGCGCTTCATCTTTAATGAAAATTCAAAAAGTCATCAAGCCTATATGTCATGTGTTTAAAAACACATGCGCTAGCTCAACGCTTGCTTTGAGAGTTGCGATGCTCCTGCATCATACTCCTCGGCTTGAAAACTTTCATGGGCTCCAATCCATGAGCTCCTACACGGATTGTCCATGTTTCTGTATTGTTGCTTCATTTTCCCAGCTAGCATCTTCGACTGGGTGATTCTTCCATTTCACCAGGTACTCGAAGTACTGCTTCTGCCTGGTCTTCTTTCCTACTCGCTTGTCCAGTATGCACTCCATCTGTGGCTTTTCTGCTACTGGTAATTGTTTCTGCCACTGGATCACTGGTCCTTCAGTTCCAGTTTCTGCTTCTTCAGCCCTGTATGGGTATAAATTCGAAACATTGAATATCGGAGATATCCCGATGCCATCCGGCAACTCAATTTCATATGCATTTTCTCCAAATTTCTTCAGGACTCTGCACGGTCCGATTTTCTTCATCTTCAGCTTGTTGTATGTTCCCCTTGGGAACCTTTCCTTCCTTAAGTGTGCTAGAACAAGATCCCCAACTTCAAACCGAAGTTGTCTCCTATGCTGATCTGCTCTGCGTTTATACTCCTGATTTGAGTCCATCAGTCGCTGCTTCACCCTGCCGTGAAGTTCCTTCATCACCTTAGCGAACTCTTCTGCTCTAGCACTGCTAGTTGCAGTTTGTTCTGACTCCCTGAGTTCAGAAACTCCCCTCGGTTGTGTCCCATACACAATCTAAAATGGGCTTTTTCCTGTACTCCAATTCACAGAATCATTGTACGCAAACTCTGCCTGTGGAAATATGTTGTCCCGGCTGCCATGGTGTTTCGTCACCAAGCTCCTCAGCAAGTCTCCAAGACTTCTGTTGACCACTTCCATTTGTCCATCTGTTTGAGGATGGTAAGATGAACTAAATGCCAAGTTAGTTCCCAGCTTCTTCCATAGTGTCCTCCAAAAATGACCTATGAACTTTGTATCCCTGTCCAAGACTATGCTTCTCAGCAATCCATGAAGTCTAACAATTTCTTTGAAAAACAAGTTTGCAATGTGGGTCGCATCGTTGGTCTTCTGACACGAAATAAAATATGCCATCTTTGAAAACCTATCCACCACTACAAATATGGAATCAACCCCTCTCTGCGTCCTTGGCAAACCTAGTACAAAATCCATGCTAATTGCCTCCCATGGCCTCTCGGGTATGGGAAATGGCTGATAAAAACCTGCATTCTGCTTTTGGCCCTTCAAATGTTGACATATTTGACACCTATCAACAAACTTCTTGACATATGCTCGCATCCCTGGCCAAAAATATGATTCGCTCAGCTTTGCGAAGGTCTTATCATGACCAAAGCGACCTACTAAACTGCCACTATGCTTTTCCTTCACTAAATTCTCTCTCATGGAGCAATTTGGAATGCACAATTGATTGCCTCTGAACAACAATCCCTCCTGGATCATGTAATATATCCATGGACTCCGGTCTCTGATAACTGGATTCTCAACTGCCTCGTATGCCTCTGCAAAATCTGCAACAGCAAAACATTTCAAAACCTAATGTCTTGACTCGGAATTCCTGCAACAGCAAACATTTCCTGCTCAAAGCATCAACCACTTTGTTAGCAGTTCCTGAAATGTGTTTAATTACAAATGTGAAAATTTTCATATATTCTACCCATTTTGCATGTTTCTGGTTCAACTTCTCTTGTTGACTCACAAACTGCAATGCATGATTATCATTGTATAACACAAATTCCTTGGGTATTAAGTAATGCCTCCACTTCTTCAATGCATGTATGATGGCATAAAATTCCTTATCATACGTGGAGTATTTAAATTTTGCCTCATCCAGCTTCTCACTGAAGTATGCAACTGGTCTGTCATCCTGACTCAAGACCGCTCCGATGGCATACCCACTGGCATCACATTTCACCTGAAATGTCTTCTGAAAGTCAGGCAACACCAGAATTGGTTGCTCTGTAATATTCCGCTTGAACAGATTGAAGCTCTTCTCAGCCTCTACTATCCAGTGAAAAGTTTTATGCCGCTTCTTCACCGTGTCCATCATTGCTACGCTAATCCCACTGAAATTCCTGATGAACTTTCTGTAGAAACTAGCCAATCCATGGAAAATCCTCACCTCAAAAACATTTCTCGGTGATGGCCAATTCTTGATTACTTCCACTTTTTCTGGATCCATCTTCAACTCATTCATCGATATAACAAAACCCAAGTAAATGAGCTCTGTCTTCATGAAGGAACACTTCTTCATGTTGACCAACAACGTCTCCTGCTGCAGTCTTCTCATCACAATGGCCAAATGCTTCAAATGTTCAACCTTCGTCTTATTGAAAATCAATATATCATCCAGATATACAACTACAAACTTCCCGATGAATTCCCTTAAGACTTCATTCATCAGTCTCATGAATGTGCTCGGCGCATTTGTCAAGCCAAACGACATGACCAACCATTCATACAAACCTTCGTTTGTCTTGAATGTTGTCTTCCATTCATCACCCTCTCTCATGCGAATCTGATGATATCCGGTCTTCAGATCAATCTTTGAAAAATAAATTTCCCCACTTAGGAAATCCATCAGATCATCCATTCTCGGCAGTGGAAATCTATACCTGATGGTGATTTTGTTTATCGCTTTGGAGTCTGTACACATCCTCCAGCCTCCATCCTTCTTTGGACTAAGTACTGTTGGTATAGCACACGGACTCAAACTCTCCCTGACTAATCCTTTGTCCAGCAACTCCTGTACTTGCCTCTTGACTTCCTCATTCTCCTATGGCATCAGTCTGTAAGCGGCTTTATTCAGAAAACTGGCTCCTGGTATGAGATCGATGTGATGACTCACACTCAGCATTGGTGGCAACGAACGAGGTAATTCATCCACGATGATATCAGGGAACTCTCCCAGCAATTCCCGAATCTCATCTGGTAGATCATCCACTCTTGTGCTAGTCAGGACAATTCTCGGTTTCCTGACCACAAAGAATTGTGGACCTTCGTTCTTCTCCATATCTATGAGAAGCTCCTTCCCACTCATGAGAAGTATGGTGTTACTTACTTCCGGCTTCACCTCATTATCTTTTATCGGAAGCAATTTGTGTGTCATTCCATCCTTCTCTAGGGTATATGTGTTCATTCTCCCGTCATGAACCACATTTCGGTCATATTGCCATGGTCTACCCAATAATACATGACATACATCCATGGGAATGACATCACATAGGACCTTATCCTTATATTCACCCATTTTGAAATCAACTAAACATTGTTTAGTGACACTCACCTGATGCCCTTTTTGTATCCATGATACTTTGTATGGACTCAGGTGATTGGTCGTCTCCAGCTCCAGCTTTTCTACCATCTGAGTCGAAACGAGATTGTCGGTGCTTCCGCTGTCCACTATGACCTTGCATTTCCAGCCCTTGGTCTTGCACATGGTCCTGAACAGTCTGGTTCTCTGAGTTGTGTCCTCCACTTCCTTCTAAAGTGTCAAAAGAACCTTGTGCACCATCAATGACTTCCCACTTCCGTTGTCTTCATTCTCAACATCACACCTCTGCACCTCAGCAATGTGAGCTTCTCCTCTGTCCATTTTCCATTCTGGACAATCAACGGCTTTATGTCCATCCTTCCCACATGTAAAACATGTGATGATTCCTCCTCTGCCTCTTCCCCTACCTCTGGTATGAGGAAAAGTGTTCACATCAGCATATCCACAACCCTGCTCTATATGTTGTCTCCTTGGCTCAGCATATTGTTGTCCTCGCTGTGAGGTTCCACCTCTCTCAATTTTACCCTGAGGTTTCTTCCATTCCTCCTTGGGCTTCTGATGTTTATCTTGGGCAATTGCCTTGCCTCTGGGCTGACTCTAGCCTCGCCCTCGCTGTCCTTGCTTACGGCTCAGCTTCTCCTCGGCTTTTAGAGCCATCTGATAAGCATCCTCAACTGTCCTGATAGTTTCCATGCTTAACTCATCCTGAATGTCATACCTCAGACCATTCAGGTATCTGGCTACCTTCTCATCATCACTCTCCCGATGACCTGCTCTGATATTGAGTCTGTAAAACTCCTTGGTGTACTCCTGTTAAAATTTTCAAAATCCCACCCAGTTTCAGTCTCGCTGATTTTTCAGTCAAATTTAAATGCTAAATTCAGTTTCAGCACTGTTTCAGCATATGCTACAGCCTGGTGTTTCAGCATCTGCTCACAGCGGTGTTTCAGCATC
>ML814984.1:0-12866 GCA_009831015.1 Picea engelmannii | reverse complement strand
TTAAGTAAAATAATTCTATATGAACATATATGTAGAAAGAGAGAGAGAAGTTAAAAGTAAAAATTGTATTATTTCATCAATAGGTGCTTTCTACTTTCTAGTATGAGGGAGATGTGTAATTACTTCAATTCTTTAATATGGAGTTGATATATGGAATTTAATATATATATATATATATATATATTTCAATGTGAATCATAAATAAATTATTTCAATCTCCACATTAAGTAAAATATTTTATTACTATCTTTATACATACAGTATAAAAAAATTAGTCATAATTTTTTTATATGTGCTTTGTACTTAACCATATAAAGGAGATGAGCAATAATAAATAAAATATTTCTGAGTATATTTAATTCTCTTTAAAAACAAATTTTCTTTTCCACAAAATTACAATAAACTTAGTAATCTTGCCTTCCCTTACTAAGTGTACAATCCAATCTAATCACTTGTGGGCTTTCTTCGATCATACAAGGATGCCCTACTAAAGGAAGATCAAGAGGCATTACTTACATTAAGAGGTAGTACTGTCTCTTTTGCAACAAGCATAAGATTGGCCACAAATAAATCTCTTACTATTGGGAATTCTTACTATTGGGAATTCATGTCACTAAATCTCTTATTACTATTGGAAAAAGAAAAAAATATTAAAAAATTCTACATATATTTAGATTCTCTTATTGTCATCAAATGCATAAATGTGAGAATATATTCAAGGAGGAGTTAGAGATTAGAACCTGTGAACCACTTGAGCTAACCCTTGGAGCTGTATATATATTAGTGTTGGTTCTTGATATATATATATATATATATATATAAAGAATCAACATAGATCCATGTTATCTCTGAAATCTATCATGGACCAAGGGAAATCAAAACTTGATGAAAGGTTGCACCTCTAAGGGTTTGATCTCTCTTGGCTCATGATAGATGGAGAGTTAATATGGATCTTGGTTAAAACATTGAAATGTTGTGCTGATCAGTATGAAGAAGATGTGTAATTTTTTTTGTGATTAACATTGAGTTGACATGTGGTGTGTGTGTGTGTGTGTGTGTAACCAACATAGATCCATCTTAACTCCTGATTTATCACGCGACAAGAGGGATCAAAATTTGAGGAATGGTTTGCACATCTAAGGGGTTGATCCCTCTTGGTGCATGATTGATCTGAAGATTGATCTTGGTTAAAACATTTGAATGAATTTTTGATTAATATGAGAGAGATGTGTAATTCCTTCCATGATCAACATGGAGTTGACAAGTGGCACACCCATGCACACATACATATTATAAATTAATGTAGATCCATCTTAACTTTGGATCTATCATGCATCCTGCATCAAGAGGGATTAAATCTCTTTTTTCCCAAAGTTAATAAGTAGATCTCTTTTTTTCCTTTAATATATATATATATATATATATATATATATATATATATAATAACAATATGAAAAATAATACATTTCCATTCGCAAGTTTGGGAAGTATTCTAGTAAATAAAAGAGTTAAGCGATAAAAGAATATAGGTAGAGAAGTCTCATATTGTATGTCCCAAATGAAAATCTTTAAATTGTTTCCCCAACTTGTGTGATACGGTTCTTATGGGAAGCCAAATAAAACATGTTCCAAAATAATAAGATGCCATGGGGACTTCTCCTTCATCTTCAACTCATATTTCATACATTCCACTGCATACATTATTTATTAACGACAATAAAATTAAGCTCTGAACAATTTTATCAAGTGATATATTATATGCAATATCACTATCTGCATTTTTAGTTGTTTTATTTTCTCTTTTGATTATAAATACATCTTCTAAATGATTATAGAGGTTCGAATGGTTGAGCAGGGCTCTCTGATTGTAATATTTTGACTAAGTAAAGTTGTTTTTTGGTTATGTATTGGACTTGAGACATTTTGATTAATAGAAGTCAGTTTCCTTTTATCATCTTGTTGTCTCTTATACTAAAATACTCATGATTGGATGATCCATATGAGATGTTGTGGTTGCATTATAATGAATGTTTGATTATAATGTTGCTATGATTGTTTTTCAACAAACCACTTACTGAAGTTAATCAAGACTTCATTTTCTTATGCATGCTAGCCCAGATTTATGAGTTAAAACATTCTTATTCTGAGTTTTGTCCATTTGATCTTTAATCACTCATTTACATTTACAAATATTTTGATGGGTACTGATCTTATCCTCTTGCAATCTGGAGATAATTCTCAATACTAACACATTCCATAGAGTCTCTTTCCCGATGCAACATTAGAATATTCTCATTCTGAACTATATTTCATTTAATAAATAAATTATTGTCTTTTCGAGTTGCAAGGTTTTATACTCAGCTCTCATTCCTAAACATTGATACATGGGTTCTTTTTGTTCCTAAACAGAGAGGGGTTGGTTTTCATTGTTGGTATTTTATTATTATAGTAACCTCATTATATATATAGCTCTTCATCTCCTCTTTAGTGAGGTCGATGTCACAATTTTTATCACGATTTCCTTTAGTTCATGCTATGAATCAATAGGGTTACAATTGATTCTCCATAGGGTTTCTATCATTCTTTTGCATATATATTTGAGATATAAATATTTTGGTTATTAAAGGCCAAGTAAAATCTTGTCCTCTCATTATGTGTTTATATTAAATTAATTATGAAAAAGAAAACATTAACCAATTAGGGTTTGATTGGGTTTATCCTCATTTCCTTTTTCATTGAAAAAATAATAACTCTTACCTATTTTACAATGAATAATTACTTCAATATTACTATTACATATTCTAATGATAATTTTTTTTATAAACAAGAGTTATATATTATTAATATAGACATCACTCATATTGATTAATACATTCAAAGAATAATTATAATTTATTTTTCTTCACAGTACTTAAGTAAAAGTCACGACTGCTTCAGAAAAAAATTCATATTAAATCCATAAGTATAAATGTACCATAATTTATTTTTCTACATTTAAAATATAACTAGTAAACATAAGAATGTATGCTATGTTTTCTGAACATCTAGAACTATGCTATCTCTATTTCAAATGAGAGATTTCTCCATTTATTTATATTTCCTATAGTCAGATTCATAAACAAACTTTTAATATTTGATTAAGAAATAGGAAGTTGATTGCTCATTTTTGGTCGTCGCTTTTATATATTTTTTCCTTTAAAAGAAATATTAATCCGAAATTGTTCACTTACTATATACATAAGTTATTTCTCTAGTAAATTACGGGTCTAAACTTTTCACTTAAATCTTATTGTAGCTATTTTTCACCATTAAAACTAGAAATAAAATATAGATAGAGATACATATCTGAATCAATAAGAATACTAAGTGCAAACTGAGGAGAGAATCCAGTTCCTCCCAACCATAGACCAAAGTAGCCAGGGTACTTGCTCCTATCACCGCCGAGCCTAATTCTTTATACTATGAGAACTGAAAGTGTCAATAACCGTCTCCTAGTAAATTATAGAACTTAACTCTTTCTCAGAACCATCAAGTTCAAATTATGCACAAGTTTACACCATACTTGTCTTTCCTCCTCATTTACCAAGAAGAAAATATATTTCCTAGGTATTTCTTTTTTAGGTTAGCCTCCTCCCTAATTTTGGGGAGTCTTGGCCTAACTTTTTTCTAGTTTGTTCCCCTACCTCCCACATTATTGGGAGTAGGTTTACACTTGTCCTCATGGACAACATTTACCTTGATGATTTTTATCCCTTTTTCACTTTTCCCTTGAAATAAAGAATTACTCTTTCTAAAATTTAATCCAACTATATATATATTCCAACTATTTTATAATATAATATTTGATATTCCAACTATTCCACTTTTTTAAAATAGTTGAAATTGCATATTCTTTTACAAAGAACATCTAAATAGAATTTCTAACAAAACATTCTACCAAAAATATATATATTTAAAAAAATAAAAATAAAAAAGGATTTTCCCTCTATATTGTGTACATTACACATGGATAATAAGTATAGAAACCCATTAAATAATCAGGAAAATTGAACCAATGATCAATAACAAGTATGATAAACTCATATTTAACTTTAAACCAATTCAACTAAACCTCAAAACTATATTATATTATTATATATTAAAAATAATAATTTAATAATATTTTTATACAAACTATAAAATTAATACAAATTTTATCTATTTTTAATATTTAATATTATGAATAACTACGGATTGAAGTCTCTAGGTTTTTTATTTTTGTCTATTCTAGTTGTAGGATTGATGGTCTAGCTTACCACAACAACAGGATAGATGAGCATGCAGTTTTTTCTTATACTGTCTATATGTAGTTTTGTTAATAGCAGTTCTGTCTATAGTTGGTCCTAGAGATAGGTTGCAGAATATGGTTCAAACTTTTTTGTTTACGCAGATAGACTACAATTTTTTGTGTAAACATTTTTTCTTCAGCAGTGCTAGCACTCAGGATGATGTGTTAATCTATGAACATCAAGGAACCACCTGTTCTGGTTTCCCATTTGTGGTGGAACAAGTGGCTCATACTTGTCACTGTACAACATACAAATGTCATTAATATAAAGTTCTACTTTTTATTTACAAAAAAATTATTTAATATTATGAATTTTTTAATCTAATTTCATTGTTTTTTTTGTTTGTTTGTTAATTTGGCAGGACCTGTTGGCATCGGGATTAACCTGTGGCTTAAGAAATCGTGACTCAGGGGCATCTAAGCCATCAAAACCACCCGGGGATCGCACCCGGTCTGAGCCACACCAACCCTTAACATGGATGGATTTTTTGTCCCCACAAGTTTCGAACCAGTGACTTTAACAACACAAAGTGGCTTAACAACACACTCTGTCACCGACTGTCCTACACCTCGGGGAAAATCTAATTTCATTGTTATCTATTTGAACACGAGATAATTTAAGAGACATACACAATTGAATTTAACATTTAATTCCAAAATATATATCACATATATAACATTTATAACTCTATGTCCACATGCTTAATATCGATGTTATTATGCTTATTGTTGATATTATTTTATATTATAGAGTAAGATTAACAATTTTGTTTGATTTTAAAAATATTTTATGAACTTCTAGGATTCAATGATGTTGGGTTGTGGGAATAAACACAGGATGGGACTCTGAAATTTGATCAGGATCCAACAATTTCGTACCAAGGAATCACATAGTTTAATATTTTTTTCCAACTGAAAAATTACTCTTATATATTTATATAAAGTCCCCTTTTCTATGTACATATGCATTACAAAAAAGTGACCAGCAGATATAGTCCTATGTTCCAACTTAAAAACAATCATTAACAGTGACAACCAGATGGGGGTGTTAACCAAAACATAACAAGAAACAAACCTCGTCATACTAATGATCCGAGAAAGAGTCTCTCTAATTTCTAATAGGTGTCTATCCCATCCACAACCCTATCACAAGATTAAATAAGGCATATCAACAAAGACAAAGGAGTAGGAGGACCTCAAAAATAATTTAGAAACAGAGTAGTGCCAACATGCCCATATTCCAACTGGTGGTAGATGATTTTTCCTTCTTGTTGTTGTAGGGATTTTTTTTATAACTCTTCAGCCTCCTTATTAAATAATTTGTAGATATGAGTGAACTCTAGTCTCCTGAAATCCTTAAGAAGTTCCTTTGTCTGGTCTTTCCAGCATGCTAGGTCCAAAACCTGTAGGTCACATTTGTTGTTTAACTAGTCTATTACAATATGGAATTTCCCAAACACCTGGAGATCATGGATATCCAGACGTGTTACCAATGTAAGCAATGCCCAGGCTCCCAAGAATTTGTCTCTAGTGTTTGACCCTGCTCCACAATTTATCATCCAGCTAAACTCTGTGTGCCCATTTACCCTAATGACTCCTCTGGCTCCACTGGTCACCCCTCGATCTTGTGTAGCCCCGTCGAACCATCTATTAGATCTTCCCTCTTTTATCAATGGAGGAAGTTTCTTAGGTATGTTAGTAGGTTTCGTAACATGTGGTTTCCCAATCCATCCCATAGTCATGTGGAATATTGCAGTTGTTGAAACCATGCCTTCCTAAAAAATGGCCTTATTTTGTTCCATCCAAAGATGCCAGCAAATAATAGTGGGAAACTTCCTCCAATTTGTATGTTGTCGAACCCAATCCTTGAAGCATTATTTTAAGGAAGTGCCATCCCAAGAAGAAGTTGGTTTAAAAGTTGAGAAAGTCGGATTCCAAACCCGCTCAGGGAAACTGTAGTGCACTAGTAAGTGGAGAGTAGTTTCATACTCTTGAAGGCATAAGACACAGACACTTGGTCCTGAGCACCCTCTTTTTTGTAGAATTTCCTAGGTGAGAATCTTGTTTTCCAACAATAACCAGGTAAAGAGTTTTAATTTAGGAGAAATATGTCAATTCCAAAGGAAATTGTGCCACCAACAGTACTACGAAGCCACATCTTCGAGGCAAGAACATCGTAGGAATTTTTGCTGAGATGTTACCCGAGTTATCTCCCCCTGTCCAGATAAGTGTATCTGAGCAATCTGTCAAGGTTATTCCTGCACTGACCAGTGCTCTAGACAAAGGCAGACCCATTCTAAAGCATGACCACCTACTAAACCCAAGTCTAAGTTAGATTTCCAATGGTCCAGAACTGCACCAGGCCTACCTGAACCTTTAGCTTGGTAAAGGAAGTGTATACCCCTCTTCGTTAGAGAGGCTATCCGACCAGTGGATAAAAACGATTGTCTTCCTAAACCTAAGATCACATCTTCTCCTAGTCTGATAGAGATACATGATCCCAGCTTCCAAGCCATCCAATGAGTGACAAGATGCAAGGAATTTAGCAAACTGAGCCAAGTGATAGAGGAATCGTGTATTTTTACTGGAGAGCATCTCATCCATGCAACCACCGAGGATGGTTTCACATAGTTGAATTTTCGATAACTCTCATGCCCATAATCTATGAGCATGAGACTCAAATTCTTTCATCTTTATGGACTATTGTGCCCCCAAAAGAAGACATTAAACTACACCATTGGTGGTACTTCTAAAATGAAAATGCCCTTTCAATGTGTGTTTATGATGGCGCCAAAAGGCATTTTTCATGGCTAAGAGAGATTGTGATTCTTTTTGTGCAACATGGATTTGAGATGTGATATTTAAAAGAAATTAATTAAAAAAAAATCAATATCAGCTATAAACAAAATATTTCAATATTCACCTTAAGTAATTCTATATGAACTTCACATATAGAGAGACTAAGAGAGTAGAGAGTTTGAAAGTAAAATTATTATTATTCCATTAATAGGTGTTTTCTACTTCCTAATATGAGGGAGATGTGTAATTTATGAAATGCCTTAATATGAATTTGGCATGTCACATTTAAAAAAATAATAAAAAAAAATACTTCAATGTGGACCATAAACAAAATATTTTAATGTCACCTTAAGTAAAATATTTTAATATCTTAATACACACATGCACACATTTTTATTCCATGCATTTGTGTTTTTTACTTCCCCATAAATTGATCTATAACAATTGAAAGAAAAAATATATTAATAACAAAAAAAAATCAATGTAAAATATTTCAATGAATTTTGAAATTTTGATTTATGTTTTGTATATGCATTGTCCTTCAAATTGTTTTATATGTATCCATGATTTTTTGAAGAATTTTGAAATTTTGATTTATGTTTTGTATATGCATTGAGGCTAGTGCCAAAATAAGGGGTAGGGGAATATGATACCCCACTTTTGAGTCCCCAGGTTAATAATGTATTTTTCTTATTTGAAAGGGATGGGAGAGCCTAGGAAATGTAATATTTTGAAAATTGCAAATAATCAAATACGTCACTAACTGAAAGATGAACAATGAAAAGAGTTATAGGGAGTTGTAATTCCACAAGAGAAAGGGACTAAAGGGGATAAGTTTTTCTATTATATTTTATTTACCCATCTGATTATTATTTGGGGAAAAGTGGGTACATTAAATTCTTGGGGGAGGACATGTGGTTCTTGATTTCCATGTAAATATATAAACCTGTCTTTTAGGTTGTTTAGGGGTTGCTCATCATTTGGTTTGTCATTCATTTACTCTTCTTGATCATTCAATTATATATATATATAACAATTGAAAGTAAAAATTATTATTGTGATAACAAAATAATTTTTCTAAAATATTTCAATATCAACTTATATATAATAATTGAAAGTAAAAAATATTATTGATAGAGGAAGGTGTGTAATTTCTCTCATTCTCAACATGGAGTTGACATGTGGCATTTAAAAAAATATTAATAACAAAAACATATTTCAATGTTAATTATAAATAAAATATTTCAATATCCATCTTAAGTAAAATAATTCTATATAAATATATAGAGAGACAAAGAAAATGAAAGAAGTTAAAAATAAAAAAATTATTATTTCATCAATAGGTGCTTTCTACTTTCTAGTATGAAGAAAATGCATAATTAAATAATTTGTTTATGTGCTTTCTACTTAACCAAAAATAAAATAAACAATTCTTTCAAAGTTTAAAGAATTTAAAAAAATATTAATAATAAACAAAATATTTCTATATGTATATAATTCCCTTTAAAAACAATTTTTTTTCTCCACAAAATTACAATAAACTTAATAATCATAGCTTCCCTTCCTCAAACAAAGTCATCTCGTCCCTCGCCTCCAAGTACTAAGTGTACAATCCAATCTGATCACTTGTGGGATTTCTTCGATCATACAAGGATGCCCTACTAAAGGAGGAGCAAGAGGTATTATTTACATTAAGTGGGTTCCATTGTCTCTTTTGCAGCAAGTCAAAGATTGGTCACAAATAAATCTCTTACTATTGGGAATTCATGACATTAAATCTCAGAAAAAAGAAAAAAATATTAAATAATTCTACATATATTTAGATTTTTTTATTGTCATCAAATGCATAAATGTGAGAATATATTTAAGGGGAGTTAAAGATTCAAACCCGTGAACTACTTTAGCTAACCCTTGAAACGGTATATATATTAGTGTTGGTTAACCCTTGAAACGGTATATATATTAGTGTTGGTTATATATATATATATATATATATATATATATATATATATATATGTATATATATATAAAGAACCAACATAGATTCATGTTAACTTTGAAATCTATCATGGGTCAAGGGAGATCAAAACTTGATGAAATGTTGCACCTTTAAGGGTTTGATCCCTCCTGGCACATGATAGATGGAGAGTTAAGATGGATCTTGGTTAAAACATTGAAATGTTGAGAGTTAAGATGAATATTGGTTAAAACATTGAAACGTTATTTGATTTAGTATGAAGGAGATGTGTAATTTCTTTTGTGCTTAACATTGAGTTGACATGTGTAATTCCTTCCATGCTCAACATGGAGTTGACGCGTGGGACACCCACTCAGACACACACACACATTATAAACTAATGTAGATCCATCATAAATTTGGATCTATCATAGATCATGCATCAAGAGGGATTAAATCTCTTGGGGTATAAAGTTGTCCTCAAGTTTTACTCTCTAAAAAAAGATTTGCACCTCAAGAAATTTTATGCCTCTAAATGTATGATAAATCCAGAGTTAAAATAAATCTACTTTAATATAATCCCAATAACAAAAATACAATATATAAAAATAAATACAATGCATAATGATACCCCTAAAAAAATCAACTTTTGAAACCGTTTTCCATTTGGAGCTATTACTAAACTAGGGTTTAGAAACCACGGATGGGATATTGAGGACATTAAACCACCCAACAATAAAAGATATAGGCGGTCACCAATATATGGGATTCAACAAACGAAGAGACCGTGGACTTGCTCCACTTGCACGTGGATTTAGATACATTTATTTTTCTCCATCATACAAACCATAGTTTAATCTTATCCATCCATACATCCTTGGACAACGAAGAAAACCATAGTTTAATCTTATCCATCCATCCTTGGACAACGAAGAAACATGTATCTATCCCTTTTGTTCATTGTTTTCTTTTTAAAATTATTGGATCCACTTATAATGGAAAATTGACATTTAGACCCATCAGCGTAATAAGGTGATATTATGACTAATTTTTTTTGGCGAGACAAAATTAGGGTAATATTTACATTAAAAATATAATGTTTATAACAATATTTACAATGAATAAAAGAGTTTTTACAATAATTAAGCTGTATATAAGGATATATTTATTTCTAAATCTACTAACCTAGCACAACTTCTCAACCAATATAGCATGTCATATTTTATATCCATCTGTCCCTACCTCTTTTTTTTTTAAATGTATTTACCTAATTTTTCTACCTCTCCCAGCTGGATATTTCCCTCCAAGGAAGCTCCCCACTTACGTGAAGTGGGAGGAACATTTTCTACCACTACATCCATCATTACATGCTTCCTAAGTATTTTTACAAGTTGAACTACAAGATCCTTAATAATTCTAATACAAGGCACCTTCCTGGAATCAAATGAATACATATATTTATATCGTCTTATGATTTCTAGACCCAATTGCTCTCAACCAATATAGCATATGTCATGTTTCATATCCATGTGTCCCTACCTCTCTCTTTTTTTTTAATGTGTTTACCTCTTTTTCTATGTGTTGGGACTCCACTTGAGCCCAACTACTTACATCCTATTAGCTATGTCCTCTTGCTTGGATCCGTAGCCTACCCAAGCCATTCTGAGCAATTTTGTAGAGTTGTTTAAAAGTACGTCTCCATTATTTGCCTTAATGAATTCAAGTTTAGTTGAACTTATATTCTGAGCAATTTTGTAGAGTTGTTTAAAAGTACGTCTCCATTATTTGCCTTAATGAATTCAAGTTTAGTTGAACTTATATTAACACATGTACAAAGACCTTTAACACTTAGATCACTCTGCACCGTATATTTGTGTATCGGTCAACAATAATATGAATTATTAAAGTCATCTTTCATAAATACAACAAAAATAAGTTAATGACTATATGACTAGATTCATTGGCATTTTTTTCCAACTTTGTTAGAGAGAAGTATTCAATTTGGAATATTTTTCAATTGGAAATTCACATTTTTATTTATAGTTTTGATTAATTATATATATTTATAATTAAAAGGTTTTTAATTCTTTTATAATTTTAGGAAATTTAAATTTTTTTCTTTCAAATAATTAATTAATTTGATTTATTATAGTTAATTTTGATTTATTATATATATTTATAAGTGAAAGAGTTTAAATTGGTTTATAATTTTGTAAAATTTAAATGTAACATGCATTTCACATTCACATTGTTTAAGAATTTATATTAAAGTGTATGGGGTATTTTACATGATTTTATTTACATATAATAATTTTATTATATATTGAAGTCTTGAAATTGTATTAATAAAAATTAGGGAAATAACTTTAAGTATTGTAAAAAATTTCCTATTTCAATTAATTTTTGACATTGATAAAAGAATCAAATACTTTAACATTACCTATTACCCACGATCTAATTTCACACTATATTTATCTAGAATATTGATAAAAACCACTTATGATACCACTTTATATGCCTTTGAATTATCCATTTCAATTTCATTTTGTAACCTCTTTACCTCAATCAAACATTGTTGAAAAGACATAATAAACCTAAGTACAAATCTAGGAATATTAGTTAGAAAAAGTCTTGAGATACCTCTCAAACTAATGTGTAAAATGATGTTTTGTGGAGGAAATATCTACTACAAATAAGCATATCATAGGGGAGTTCAACATCGGTGGATGATAACAACTTCTCATCTTAACCACATAAACTATATCTAACAGATGCATGCATATTCATCTTTTTTTTATTATTAATATGAATAAATATCATAAAAACTTACAAAATCTATATATTAAATGGATAAAAAAACTTATTGCACTAAAATAAGAGAGGGGCTCTATAACTTAGGTGAGAGAATACATGTGTGTGGAATGTGTCTTTGTATGTGTGGTAATATGTAAGAAAAAATTATTAATTGTGTTTACATAAATTATTATAATTGGATCATTCAAAAAAGAAACACCTCAACTATATATTGAAGATGTTTTATTTTGTGCTACTTTTATTCCCTAAGCTTGTTTTACACATCTACTCTTGTATGGAGGGTTCCATGGTAGCAAAGATGTGATTGTTTCCACTAACAATCCCTTAGGAAATTGAGATCTTATGTGTTCTTCTAGAGATTCTATCACTATTGTTTGTCTTTCCTTTTCAATCTCATAACCCTAATGTTATGACTTTTCCTTTTTAATCTCATAACCTTAATGTTTTTCTCATGGATGAATCATTCTTCCATAAAATTAAATGAAAAATGAGAATTTGTCTCCATAAAATTAAGTGATTGGGTATTTATTTCTTTCATTTACCCCATAGCACTTGAATATTTTTTTTATTCCCAAAGTCAGCAAGTAGATTTTTTTTTCATTTACAATATATAGGCAACATCATTAAAATTCTTATTAAAATTAATAATATAAAAAACACTGCATTTCCATTCGCAAGTTTGGGAAGTATGCTAGTAAATAAAAGAGTTACGCAATAAAAGAATCTAGGTAGGGAAGTCTCCTGTTGTATGTCCGAAATGCAAATCTTTAAATTGTTTCCCCGACTTGTGTGATACTGCTGTTATGGGAATCCAAATAAAACATGTTCTAAAATAAAATAATAATCTGCCATGGGGACTTCTCCTTCATCTTCAACTGATATTTCATACATTCCATTGCATAAGCTATTTATTAACGACAATAAAATTAAGCTCCGAACAATTTTATCAAGTGATATACTATCTGCAGC